>VOMN01141551.1:0-25630 GCA_014899125.1 Orchestia grillus
CGAGAATCGCTACCAAATGCACTACTTACTACTGACAGAAATCATTGAAACAAAGAATTAGGTTTCCGTAACTTACACTGGTCTTCCACGAGTACGAATGATATCTGCAATTGTGCGTGCTATTAAGTCTAGAAATGTCCTAATTTACGCGTGATTGATTTTAAACCACTCTTGCATCAACCAAACTCGTAGTGCAGCCACAGTACGTGGATGATCTTCTCAATATTCAACTTCTCGTTCTAGGTAGTCCCACAAATTTTCTATCGGTCTCATGTCTGGGGACCGACCTAGCCTATCTAAATGCCTGAAATATCCTGAATGGCTGTCGTACCAATTAATAACGATTCGAGCTCGATGTACATTGCAGATGTTATCCTGAATGATAGACAAAACAATATTCCTTTCTTAAGATATTGTGTAAATGACAAAAATTTAACATCTAGCAGATCTGTGTAGCTATGCTAGTTTAGTTTGCCTGGTACATGAACTGAAAGACCCACTGCTGTGTGGTTGAAACAGACCCAGAACATGACAGACCATCCTCCTTCATGTATCGCCCCTGCCCACGGGCTTCGTTGAAAGATTCATGGAGTCTTCGACGAACACGACGGCGGGCATCATTATTACAGGAACAGAATAATGATTCATCTGACCTCATGACACTTCTTGGCTCTTCTACAGTCCAATATGCGTGTGCTTGAGCTCCGTTTAAACGAGTGGTCTGCAGTTAAGAGCTAACATCGGCCGTTTACGAGCCACTTTGCACCATATCTCCATTTTATCATGTTTCTAACGAAGAGTTCGTTCAGCATCAGCAGGAGATGAGCCATCATTGGTGTTTTGCAGTGATTCCATTTATTATACAAAGCGATTGCAGTCAGCAATTTGGAACACACGACGGCGGTCCTTATTGGTTTGCATTTTCTTCCGACCCCAATTTTGCCTGGAATTGCCGTATATACCGGATGGATTGTTTCCGTTGTTGATAGACCTGCAAAACAGTGTAGCATGAAACACCAGCAAATTCCACGACTTTCTTCACCGGGTGTCTCTTAGCCCGCCCAAATGCTATAGCCCATTTTTGCCATTCCGATACTTCTTTCCTTCATCCCATCGACGTGGAGTAACTGAAGAAACAAGTCTATAGCTTGCCAGCTGTGAATAAAGACTGATGCCTGTTCGGTATTTGCATATAACCTAAACTTTGGTCACAGCTTTAGAAACCGTTTCTTTCAATCTGCTCTGGAGGTTCTTCAATGAATGATGCAACATCTCAGTTGGGATGCCTTTGTGAGGCTTCCTTAAGAGTTTGGTCAACAAGATTTGACCGAGAACATTTAAATGATGAATTCAAACAAAGAATTCAAGATGAAATTCGTGGTATACCAGCGAAGATGTTGCAGTAATCAATGAGAAACCTCCGGAGTCGATTCGAAGAATTTTTACATTGAGGAGGACGTCATCTACAGGACGTATTTTTCAATAATTGATAATTCGAATAACTGTCACTTGAAAGGTAATAAGTTGTGGTAGCTCAGTTGCTGCCAATAGAATATTTTTGTTTGATTTTTTATAGTTTTATTGAATTTTAAAATGCACCCGCTTTGTATACCACTCTGTATTTCATTTTTTTGTTCATGTGACTTTTATTTTCTCTGTTTTGGGTAATTCGTGGATTTCTAATTACATCCAAATGTATTTAACTATGTATATCATGAAAAACAGGACTATAGCTGGTAAAACCATACTAATACTGATTTAAAATTTTATTTTCCAGAGATTTCGAGTAAAATTAAACTCATCATGAATAGTAAGAAATGTAAAAACTTAGAGAAAGTACACTTTAGTTACGAAGAGAAAATCAGGTAAAAATGATGACAGGTGAATGAAAGTACTACGTTTAAAAAAGATAAGGCGAAGAAGGAGCGTGAAACACTCTTAAAGAAGAAAAAACACACCCGCAAAAAAGTTAACATCTATAAAACATCAAAAAGGCGTCATTTTTTTATTTTTTTACATGTGTGTTTTTCTTATGTCTGAGTGTTTTAGGTTCCTTCTTCTTCTTTTCTTTTTTAACCATAGTACTTTCGGTCATCTGTTATCATATCTACCTGATTTTCTCCTTGAAACTAAAGTGTAATTTGTTTAAGTTTTTTCAGTTCTTATTACTGATGAGCTTAGTTTTGCTCGAAAGCTCTAGAAAATAAATTTCATATCAGAACTAGTATGTTTTTACTAGCTATAGTCCTGTTTTTTCTAATTAGAATGTTTCTCATTAGAATGTTTTCTCCAGATTAGTTTTCTCTTTTACTCTCAAGCGTAACGTGAATCTTTTAGAACTCTTCAGTTCCCCAATGAAATTCAACATATAGGCAGTTGAGTCTCGTACGGGATTGGTTTAGCTTTCCGTGCATGCGCAATGCGTACGTATATACGCACTAGTTCATACCTACGTACATACTCCCCATAATACTGCTTGGTGTATATATAAATCAATTATTTTTACAAATTACTTAAGAAGCATATTATTATTCTAAACAGCGATGCAGCGACGGCTGACTGCGACTTCGCTTGCCTGCACCGCCGGCTGGGGGAGGAGCTGTTCATGAGGCCGGTGCTGATGTTCCAGGACGGCAGCGATCCCATTCCAGCACCTGTGAGACCTGGAATAATGACTACTGTCAATTATTTTCCAAGTTATTCCTGCAAAAAGTTTTCTTTTCATGGCTCACGAATATCCCGGTCCTAAAATTCAACAGCTCGCCAATCAACTGTTGAGAGAGTCATCAACACCATGGTAAAAATTGTACGAGAATTTTGCCGGCTGTCAGCTGACGATTGTTACTCGCACAGGATTTGATTTGCAGTTTTTGAGCAAGAAATCGAAGGTGTAAATACGAGGAATTGTGCGGATAAAGCTTGATATCACTTGGGATTCCTTGCGCAATCGTTGAGGAGCACAACCAGAGAATCTTAACAAGCATGGGCGCGACAGCCTTGACACGTTTATTCCGTCACGAATGCTGCAGCTTCTGGCTGTGTGTGCGGGTGCTTGTGGTTATGTGATCCCCCTTGGAATGAGTATCTCAAGTGTTCTCTCCGCAGTAAAGTGTCATTTCCGCTTAATAAATTAGGGAATTTGAGATTACATGTATGTGTTCTTCAGGAGTAGAACCGAAGCTATCTTGCCGTTCAGAACCTTCAACGATGTATTGCTCTCTCAGGTAGTGCCATACATGGTACCGAAACAAGAACATGTTCGTTTTTTATTCAAAATTTTCAACTAGTCTCAATCGATGTGTAGAATAACTGAATAGGCAGAGTAAACTCAATTTTCATTTGAAATACCGTAGACAAAAGGTGGCTGTGCTACAGCTGTTACATTTATACATGAGTGATATGTTGTGCCATGACTAAAGACCTAGTTTCATAATGTGTATATGAATGACAGACATTTGTTTATTCGTTATATGACTAGCAAATGGCACATATAAGTATGCGAAAAAAGTATGACAAATTTTTCAGTGAATACAGGACGAAGTGACATTATTGGAGTCCTTCTCTGGGGACGAACTTTCCAGTGCTGTTATGCGCTTCTAAATGAGAAAGAAATACAGGAACACAAAAAAGTAAGAAATTAATTATTAGTACCAATAAGTTATGCAATAATCATTTTCATGAGTCTTAAGACGAACTGGGAGATGAAATTTTTCGCATTTTTCCAAACTTTGTTTTCATATAAAAACTTTATGCATTCGACATTCAGAACGGCAGCCTAAAGTTAGCCGCGACTAATTCATTTCAAAAATTTTTGCACAGGCAGAAAAAGACAAATTGTTTCAATGATACTTTCATTGAGAGGAGTAAGTATCTGATACATTTTTCTAAGGCTACCATTGCGATATAATTGAAGGTGCGTTTTGCACAATAACGCTTTTTATACCAGTAGCAGCACACACACGTTACAAGTTGTCGAGAATATACGTTAGGTGGAATTATGCACGCTACATTAAATTTAGATGTTTAGAGAAAATATTTAAAAATTTATGCGTCAAGAACCACCATTTATTTTCCAGTAAGACATGTAATTGTCGTGAGAACGCTCCAATAGGCAGATCAAGCTCATATAAAATAAAACTTAAAGAATGGCTCTCAAAAGTTCCTCTCCGCATCCCAGGCCTCGCACCTGAGCAGCCCACTGCCAGATGAGGTGCACCTGATGACCCTGGAGCCATGGTATTCCAGCGGCCAGCTCCTGCTGCGCCTGGAACACATGTTCGAAGTGGGAGAGAGCGACGCTTCCAGCGTCCCTGTTACTGTGGATCTGGAGGTGGGTGGCTGAGCTCCACTTCAATCTTCCTTTGAGATGTATGAATTCTTATCAATACTTAGAGCAAATTTATCGGTGGAACTAATACCTATTTCTCGATGATTGCGATCATACGAAAATTAGGTCAAGCATATGTGTGACCTACTAGAAGTGTTAGTAGGTCAGTGCTGGACGTGTAGCTATTGTATATCTTTCCCAAGTCAACTGGTCACGAATGAAATCTTATTTGTGACAAACGAAGTATTATTTGCCACAAACGAAATCTGATTTATCTCAAATGAAGTACGATTGTCACGGATGAAATCTGGTTAGTGACGAAGTTCTATTTCTCGCAAACGAAATCTGATTTGTGTCAAACGAGTTTCAAATTATTACAGACGAAATCTGACCTGGTATAAAATCCATAAATTGGATTCATCACTGAATAGAACAAAATAAAGTTTTAAAAACACTTTCCCTTTTAGTATCACTTTTCGAGGTAAGTACGATAAAAATTAACTCGTAAAATGTATTTCCTGATTTCTGTTGTAGGGCTATATTAAACATAATCACAGGACCGATCAAGAGGTCATATCGCTGAACAGTTTTAAAATGAACGCATTAAAATGAGGTATGGCAAAATTCAAATGACAGCGGGAAAAAATATCCGAAGCTTATGAAAAAGGAAACGCCTGGAAACAAGTCGCGAAAACATTAGATGTTGACATCAGGAGAGCATATCATGGGTTGTAAGAAAGTGTTCGATTGAGAGCGATTAGCGATTTTTTAGTGATAGGACAACATAATAATTCTCAGTACAAGGTCAAATAAAGTGTCTAACATTCTCAACAGTATGCTATACGATAAGTACGTAAATTATTATATAACATACTTTTGAGGATGTTAAATTTATACTCATAGTAATAATTGACAAGTTGTGTCGTGGAATTAATTAAGAACCTGACTATTAACTTCTACGATGACCAAATAAATTTGCAGTAGGTATACAACTTTTCTAGCTGGGTGACTCGCCTTTATTTTTGGGTTATTTCGATTCTTCCATAACCAATGACATGCTGTTCTGAAGTTAACTTCTAACGTCTCCCCCACTTGTTTCCAGTCCTTACCATCGTTATATGCTGAAAACATTTTTCTATTGACGTTTTTGTAGTATATCATTTCGAGACATTCTTTTTGAAATTTTCAACGATATAACCTCATGTTCGCTCCTAAATTTTTGTTTAACTTATTTAGCAATGCACAGAATAGGGAAATATACCCGTATATTACGTGTTAATTAATTTGCGACGCACTAATTCATAAAATTATCGTGAAATTGAATAAGTTAATTAAAAAAAAACGAATTTGAAATATACCATCTGGCCAAAAATTTTGTTCACCCTGGTAAAATGTACTCATAGACGTAATTCAAACCCTTTTTTACAGGTTCCCTTATTACAAATTTGAGGTAAAAGAATATAGTAACTATTGTTGAGTTCAGTTTCAATAGTAGTCAAAACTGCACCTGCTCCCGTCGAGACAACAACCATGAATTATCTTCCTGGAAAAACCCTATAAACAAACCTCTGTCTTTTACAAATGACATTTTATAGGTTTGCACTGGGTAGGGAAATCCACCAGAGAAGTGTCTCAAGTGATGGCCATTAGATTGAGGATTGTGTAAAGAACAATTACTACTCGGAAAAAACGACGTTGAAGTGCAGTCTTTCAGTGGTAATAATGGCAGAGCCTAAATTGTGAATGCTCGTGACAGGCGTTCCCGAAAGCCACTGGTGGAAGCAAACAGGTAGAAAAGGGTTAAGCAATTGACTAGCATGTTAAAATGAAGGTCATGATAAAATTTTTGTTTATACCATGCACCGATAACTGGAAGAAATAGGTCTGGAAAGTTGTGCTGCTATCAGAAAATCATTGCCAGTAAAGCTAATCGAACATAAAGGTTCCAATGCACAAAAGATTATTAAAATTTGACTGTATAGCAATGAAAACACGTCCTGTGGTCAGATTTCACTGGGAATAGTTTGTTCATGAGAGATATCAATTAGAATGTGACGGGAATAAAGCTTGGGGGTCATTCACGCATCGCTTCGACAGTACAGGTTCCAGGGAGCAGTGTAATAATCTGTAAATGCTTCACACGGCCGGGATTAGGTACAGCAACCTTGTGTAAGCAACAAAATAAAACCTCAGCATTAGTTGAACATCCTAGGTGACCAAGTACACCCGTCTATGGTTTTTTATTTTCATGATGGTTTTGGTATTTTTAAGACGATCACGCTCGCATGAACAGGTCTCATGTAGTGCAAGATTGGTTCAGGGATCACGAGGGATCATTTTTTCAAATGGAATGGCCTCCCCAGCTGCTGATTCAAACCCAATCGACAATTGTGAACCAAATGGAGAAGGAGCTGCGAGCCTCAAGACATCTTCCTTCTTCGTTGAAAAATCTACCTCAACTTTGGCTTGTACTGTGTCCCAGTCTAAATATTCGTTTAGATTGTTTGAAAGTTTTGCAGAATGTAAGCCGAATAGAATAATAGCTGTAATCAATGCAAAAGGCGGTCCAACTTAATTTTAAGCCTGACTATTTTCGTTGCATCCATTTTTCTCTGAGCTACGACAAACTTTTTGACCGAGTAGTGATTTGAGCGGGTAGTATGACCAATCAAATTTATTTCATGATAATTTAAATTTCATTTGTGACAAACTAAATTTCGTTTGCGACAAATCAGATTCCGTTTATATCAAATCAAGTTGGAAATGGTATAGAGATAATTGTGCAGGTATGTCAATAGCTCGACTAATTCCCTCATGTTTTATCGGTGTTCATGGTATTGTCCTCATACTCTCGTATTGGGGATATGCACACAGTAGACTTAAGTTCTGCTTCTTTGGCAGGAAAATAATTAATAAACATAGGTACCTAACTCATGGCAATATTAAAGCAAAACAAAATACTCATTGATGTCGAATATACTGTTTCGTTGAAAATAAAGTTTACTATTTTCTTGGTTTTTTAATAGTTAAACTACGAGATGCTATTATTACTTGCTTGCTTCATCATACAGTTGTTGATGTTTTCAAATTTTGCAGAACATATTTGTGAATTTCACAATTACGGAAGCTCAAGAAACCGTGCTGTCCGCCAACCAGTGGCTAGCCGATAGCAACCGCCTGCAGTGGCTCGTGGAAGGACAGAAATCTGACCGACAAGTTGAGGAAGTACGTAGAGCCTCGGACGAGAATGTTATTTCCTCCCAGAAGAATATAATAGAAAAGCTCTACAGCAGCTTTTTCAACGGTGAATTTGTACATCGCAATTTAGAGGAGCCAGTAAAACCCCGTGCGGACTTGAGTGTTACTTTGGAGCCCATGCAGATTCGTACGTTTGTTGTTCAAGTCAAACCATCTGCATGACATCCCAATGCCATACGAACCCGCCGGAGATGCTGGGAAAGGCTGAGGACTGAAAATCGAATGGTTTAACTCGTACAGGATTGTTCCTAATCTAATGAGAAGTATGAACTTTTAGGGTACGAACACTGTTATGACTTCATGTTGGATATAGAATGAAATATCAAACGGTACAATTGTGTTATTCCTTATACTCAAATTCCTAGCGACGTAAAATAACAGCTGAGAACAAGCGACAACGAAGATATTGCGCTGAAAATTTGTTATAACAACATGTTTTAGAAGCTTTCAGCAAATGAACGACCGATGTTTGAATGTATTATGGGGGATTCGTATGCGACATAAAAGCAATAGAGTAATTCTTCAAGCTACGCTCCGAGAAGCCTTTTATGATATTCACCTACTGGAAATGTAGAATGGAAAACCCTTTTTATTAGTGTGTGACTGAGACAACTATGAAACAATTAGAACTGACTAAAATTTTATTCGAAACTGTTCTTGTACAACGTACTTGTCGAATGAACGAGATTTTATGCAATTAATGGCATAGAGCTTGCTATGATTTGTGCACTCATCATAGCAACAACCCATCGCAGTATGACCAAATGACACCTGTGTAGAACGCTGCGAAGCTTCTCGTCGTGAAAAGTAGACAGTTCAAAAATAAATGCCAGGTAATTTCTACCTTCAAATATGTGTGTACTTATGAATTAACCCTTTATTCTGCAATATTAGGCTCAGATACATATATAGCTTAAAAGAAAGTAAATTTTTAAATACGTAATTTTTCACGTTTGTTTTCTCTAGGGATTTTAAGTACATTCACAGAAATAAATTCAAAGTCCTTTCTATTCACTGCCTAAGTTTTGAGTGGAAAATTTCTATTAGTCAATGAGGTACAACCAATAGAAATGGAATTATTTGATAAATATCATAGAAGCTTTCTCATCCTTGACACCAGTGTCATCAAAAATTGCACTGAGCACTTCTAGAATTAATTCCGTTTCAACGGTGGCTCACATCAATACTCCACTTTATTTAAAGGGTGGAGATTTTGAAGTACTCTACTTGAAATTAACGCGTAACTTCAACTCCCTCTAAACTATAATCAATCTTGAATTATTTCCTCCAAACATTCATCGTTGAAACCTTGCTGTTTTCCTATCTCTTGGTCAAATAATAGCAGCTTGAGTTGAAGCATTATTTTCCAATTCCCGGACTAGGCTCACTAAGGTAGCACCACAGCACCAACTTTCCACAAAAACGTTTGAGGTTTTCACTGGGGTTTGAAAACTCTTGTAATCAGACAACTATACTTAAATGACAACTTTACCCTGCAATATTCTGAACATTATTCTCGGATCAGCATTCTATAAACTTTAGCTTCACCTTTCAATGAACGTGCACGGGCATGTGAGATGGAATTCAAAGTTTGAAACTAATAGTTGCGGAACTACTTAGCAATAGGGCATACATATATCACTTTATCGATAAAAATTCAATACTTAATTGTGAGACATGCCGGTTTGAATATATTCAGTGCTGAATTTTGCTTTGATAGAAAGTCATAAGATATACGAGTAGAAATAAAAAAAACGACAAATCATTAATAACTTGTATGAATCCGGGATATAGATACTAAAACTCAAATTCAATACTTTATACTAACGTGTTTTTGTTTATATTTTATGAAGGAGCTTGATTGGATGAAAATAAAAAACGTTGTGTCGATCTGTTTGAAGTGTCTGAGCAAACTAAATGTCACTGATCTTGCCTGAACAGTCACCTTGAAATTGTTTTCCTTCATCGCCTACTTCTCGTATATAATACAAGACTTGATTTTCAAAGCGAAAGAGTTCAAGCAGCTTAACTTAGGCTAGGACATTCTCTTTCGTTCATAATGTTTCATCATAGTTTCTCCAACATCAACGTACGAAGACCATTTCCTTCATATACATACACATTCATTACACATTAGTCATGGCTTATAAACTCAAGGTTCGCGATATTGATCGCGAACTTTATCTTATGCTTGCGGTTTCTATTTATTAGCGACTGCCTAGTGTTACCAATTCATTAGCAACTGCCCAATGCTGCTAATTCATTAGCGACTGCCCAGTGCTGCTAATTCATTAGCAACAGCCTAGTGTTACCAATTCATTAGCAACTGCCTAGCATCGCCAATATTATTTAGCAACTGCCTAGTGTTGCCAACTCATTAGCAACTGCTAAGTGCTGCTAATTCATTAGCAACTGCCTAGTTTTGCCAATTCATTAGCACTGCCTAGTGTTGCTAATTCATTATCGACTGCCTAGTGTTGCCAATTCATTAGCAGCTGTCTAGTGTTGCCAATTCATTAGCAACTGCCTAGTGTTGCCGATTCGTGTCAAGACGAGCACGAAGCCCCGAGTAGTTTTCAACATAAATTTAGAACTTATATGAGAAGCTAAAATAATAATTTAGCACCAATAAAACACAGGCTCGAAGACATGGTGTTATTGCCACAGAACAAGAATGTACAGCAACTTTGTTATCGCAACCTACCCGAAAAGAAGCTCCGGTCCCCATTCTAACGAGATTACTCGATCGATGACCTGCTCTCTAATGCGGTCCCATATTTTAGCTCTGACACACTTTTTGAAGAAGTTTTACGACAATATTAGAACGATGAGGAGCCACGATGTGCAGGGAATGGACTGCGGGAAATTCACTCAGTCTCTGCTCTTTGACGAATTAAATGACCCATGGTCCAATTTTGTTCGTGATTGATTGAATATAATTTTCAGTTTATTTTATATACGTAAATGCTACTGAAGCCAGCTCATGTAACTTGATTTTACCATTTACAGTTCCAGTTGTGAAACATTTCGAATACAGAATAACCGAAATAGTCTTAGTAGAAATCTCCAAGCTTTGTTAAATTACTTCACGTGTAACTCACGATCAATTCATTGTCCTCACGATCGATGAACTCGAAAAAGAAGTTTTGGTTCATTGCTGTGAACACTGAGACTTAAGCAAGCATGTCTGGCAATAATGAAACTTGAAAAATAATGTTTAATGATTTACAACAAGACTTGCGAGAGCCTGCAATTTATGAGCTCAATTGCTTCTATGACAGAGCTGACATCGATTTGATTGCAAGGGATAGGAAACATTTACAGAGGAGAAAAATGTACACGTGTGTAATGACAGCACTTGTTATGGGTAGTTTGAGTTGCCAAAAAATAATCAGACTTAACCCATGAAAGGTTAGGGCATTCCAATATTACGAATCACTTATTCAAAACACCACAACATGAAATGAACAACAATAAAATGAATCCCTTTGGAAAACATGTAGTACGTAATCGCATGTAGTATAAACAAAGGGAAGAGAAATAGTAATTCGTATCGTGTAAAAATAAGTAATTAATATTATCTAAATATTCATGCTTTTGGCGTATTCAAAAAAGAAGTAGGTTGTAACGTAACCCCATGACCGTGTTCGTTCGTGAGTCTGGATGGCTTAAGTACGAATAATTTAAATATTGTTTAGAAAGAGTAACTTAAGATTTGCCCCAAAAAAACGAACGAAAAAATTCAATTGTAACTAGAACACAGTTGACCCATACTTGTGATTTACTGTAGACAAAACACAGAAGAGGAGTAAGGCCTTAAGAATTTTAACAAAAGGGCGCTAAAAGCAAACCATTTACAATTCGACGTGCATGGATCACAAAGGACAACCTATTTTAGGTCCAGTAGTGGCAGGGACTCCAGCGCAGAAAAAACTGTAACTCACGAGCATGCATAAATGAGAAGTAGCAAAAAAATAGCACAAGAGTTCTCTCGTATCGATTATTACAGGTACATGACCAGCTGCTCTGTCGGACACTGAGGCATAAATGCCAAGCCCGGACCGAGCGACGGTAGTGCCTCCTCCATCCGCGTTCCGGGCCAGGGACTCCGTCCTCTCTTTGTTAGTGGAACTTCCTTTGATTGAAATCTAGGATTGCTAGATTTGTAGCCAATATTTCCATTGCATTAGTTCAAGGTTTATAACTTCATAGATTTAAATGGTCGTAATGTGAGGTAGCTTAGACTGCAGTAAAAGGTGTCGCTTGTTAACAAAGCATCCAAAAGACATCTGTTCTAGCCAGACTGACTCTAAGCTCAACAGTTTTATTCTAGAACTTAGTCTGAGTAACTTGACTAAATTTCGCAGCGGGAAAATTTTTAACATCAGTAATTGTCCCAGTTGAGAGCAACGTTCAGTAAAGCGTAAGTATACTATGAATACAAATACCTATGAGAAATACGTGTATCACTTTCATTTAAATCTATTCGATAATTTACGGTTCACCCAGCATCGAGAAGAGAACGACATCAAAGTTTTAACACAAAATCTGAGGTATTCAAAATAATAGTCAGCTTGTTTTAACACGTGCCCTGCCACGCACGATGCTATTTTTCTACGGGTAAAATGACCTACCGGCGGGTGACCTCATACGAATCGCGTTAAGTTATTTCAGTTTTTATTTGACACTTCTTCACCCCAGCGTTGTAGAACTGGGTGAGACTTTTGGGCCTCTCATTGCTTCTTTAGACTCGAGGTGAGTGAGAGATACACGAGGTTTCACATTATGGAAACATTCATAGAGAACGTCGCTTGCTCTATCTGCAAATTTTAATTCGTAAATGGTTACTTTTTTGTTGAATCAATGATTGACTTCTATTGTTTTTAAAGAACGTGATGAATGAACTCATTCACGAAATATAATCACAGCGAATAGCAAAGTCAGGTCATGAGCCGAAAGCTGTCTACTTTACTCTTTTCAAATATCTGTTTTATTTTAATTTTGAAACCCTTCATTTTCGTTTAGCCAAACGTAATCCTTACCTTAATTGGTGTAAAAGAATATGTAAGATGCATCACTGTGCACCCTGTGACCTGGTTCCTGAGTAGGATGTTACCTCTTCCAGGAGATGGAACTTTTACGAAAAGAAGGGTTCCGAGCCCCAAGGTTCCCGGCATCTTGAATTAATACTGCGTGGCGCTGAAGCCCTCAACGTGCCCGCCTGAAGACGTTGCTGGGAGATGGGACGCAGTTGCTGAAGAACGCAGTTATGTCTTTCCTGCAAAAAAACAACAAAAAATTTGAACATGTATTAACACGGTAATATACTTTATCTAGGTTAAATTGAATTTTTCATGTTTTACAATGCAGATACTAAAGCTTTCCCTCGGAAATCTACTTCAAGATTCAAAATTTCAAAATATACTTGTTGAGTGTATTGAGTCAACACACTCGCACACCAGGCAGAAAAAAACGTTTCAATACTTTCCTGAGGCCTCCCTCTAATGCTATTTGGGCAAGTCGAGGCTTGCCTACTCTGCATCACGAAATGTACCAAGCCATCCAATATTGCGTAGACGGGTCACGCTGAATGCAAATACACTCGGGGACTTCTGTTGCTTTCTTATTGTATGAATCATATCCAGACGACTACTAAGCCGTAAAAATCTGAACATAGAAGAATGATTTTCTAGTTTATTGTAGGGAGGCGTATTTATTTATATGGTCGGCCTGTTTTCATTTTTATGTAAATGAATAATTTAAAGAGAACTCTCGCCCCGTTATTATTATTCTTTACTGAAACATATCATTTAACTTTTGATCATAAGACAGTTATGTATCCTTACCCGGATGCTACCTTGAAAGCATCTGGAATACCAGTATGCTTAATAACGTGAACAACGTTATTCCACTAACTGTCATAGAAGCAAAGGAACTAAGAAGACAGTGTTGAGACAAAACGGCTTTACATTTATAAATGGGGACAAAGCTGTTGTGTGGACTTTGCGATGACAAAAAAGGCCCTGACTGATACATGGCTGTGAAAAATATTTGCTTTGATAGAGCTTTTACAAAAAACGATTTGCGTTCCAAATGGTAAAGTCGTTACTGATATGTTGACGAAACAAAGACTCTGATAACAACCTGTGTAAGCCAGTGCGTGTTGAAACAAGATGATATAAGAATGCTACCTTTGTCAATATGGCAAAGCATCCTCCCGTATTGACTGTGTGGAGAGGCTCGCATTACGTTGGGAATATACCGATCTTGTGCTGATTATTGAAATGATAGAATGCTTGCGTTTTCCCGAGCAATAGGACCTGCAGACAAAAGCTTGCAGGTCTGCGCGAGAGTTTATCTTTATCTTCGTCGTTGTTAACGAGAAGCGTTCTTTGTCCCGTCTATAATCAGCTTGCTTCGAGGTAATAATTCGCATTAAATCGGGTAAATGGGTCATATTGGCTACTTTCATAGCTACAGTGGCATTTTCATAGTTGAGGAAGATTACATTATCATTTTTTGTTAAAGAAATATCTGGCGTTCTCATGATTGTAACCTAAATATTAGTCATACAATATCGGTCCCTAAATATTGTTTCATATCTTACAATATATGATATTAGACAGAAACAGTATAGGAAATTTTACTGGACGACATGAGCGATTTATCCATTCTCAGCAAAAAATATCCGCGAATATTGTATACCTGCAAAAATATTGGCTCTCTGTCCTTACTCTTTGCCTCATAGAAGTATAAGAGCAGTGTTCGGATCTTACATTCCTGGGCAGATAGGATTTGTTCTAGTGCATCGAGAGGATCGATCTCAGTGTTCAGACTAAACACGTGCGATCGATGGGCGTCACGATCTTTAGGATCTTGTGCACCAACTGAGCAGCCTTTCATGCTAATTCCTGTAATGAGTACATAACTTATTGGGACGTTGCATTTTCTCTTATAACCATGAAACAACCCAGAGCTTTTTATAAATAGAAATCAATCCAAAATGCACCGGTATTAATATGAATTTGTTATCTAAACGAAATTGATTGAACGTCGTTTAAACATATTGCTCTCTGACAAATCAACCGTGGAATGTGTTTCCGAATCCTAAAGTTACTGCATTGCTAATTACGAACTAAAGAAGACGGATTTATCTTGTAAATTTTAGTAACTAGATAAGAAAACTATGCATTCTTTAATTAAGACCATTATAAGTCGGCGATGCTTGTCTCAAAACTAACGTGGCAATCAATCTTCGTGGATCCTAGACTTCTGCACAGTACTGTGTGTTCAATCAGGGGAAGTAAAATTTGACCAAAAATTGAGATTGCTTCACAATCAGAAGGCACTGCTCACTGAGCGATGATCAGTCGCTGCTGCACCATGGCTCACCCCACACAAGTATAACGAATAAACATTAAATAGTATTAATGGGGCAAGAAGAAATAACAAACTTGATAAAAGCATGAGTTCAATTTCTAAAATGCAAAAGCGCCGTTCAACTTGAATTCATCTTTTATTATATAACACTCTGAGCTTTTGGATTGTGTGTAATTACCTGGCGCTATGATCGGCAACCCAGGGTTTACCTCTGTAATAAATCATTAAGTTCATAGATTCAAATAATTTTATATTTTTTCCCAATTTCAGAAAACGAACGAGTAAATAAAAACTCGTAAAATTTAAAGGTAAGCATAGATATACTCGAGTGCATACCTGGGCGGAGCGCAACGGTTATTTCATTACGGTTTTTCTCTCTCTAACTTTTTACAGGAACAAAATAATGTCGTGGTCGCTGTGAAGGAATGGACTGACTCGTGTCGATAAAAAGTGATTGAGAGCAAGTAGTGAATCAGATGAGACAATTACTGCAGTGCCTTTGTAGCTCTACTTCCCCGAACATCAACCACTTAGGTGACCGAATTACACTCATAGTGAAATCCAACTTCTCTCTGAAAGCAGAAATATGTCATTTTCGCACATGAAATCGTCTTTATTTTGAGATCCCTGCTCTTCTACTTCGGCATCACCATATCTTGTCTTTTTCCCGCGGCGACGGTAAAACCTCACGATTTTAGATGTTAGATTGACAGTATCTAGGAATTTCTCTGTAAAAGTGCGTTTCCGAACATAGATACTCACTTTACGGCATCGGATTTCTTGTCATGTACTCTTTCTTCTGAACAATTCCTGTGACCAACTAGAATACACGTGTTTGTTAAAAGCCTCAGTTCGTCAAAATAAATTCTCTCTGGAGAACGCAAATGAAAGCAGGCCCAAAAAAACAGAGGAGACAAAATTATTGTTGGAATCGGGCCAACAACGAAGTTAACGTTGTGTACACATTTTTACTTGGTTAATATGTTGCTCAATTCACGAATAATAAACTTACTGAGTGCTTTAATTTGCTTCAATTAGTACTCAAACGCTTGCTTTTCCAGTAAGTTATAGAAAATATAAAGCAAACTCGGCCAATTTTTCACCCTCAATCTCAATGGTTCGAAGTCAGTCGTTATGTGTCGATGAATTTTAGACGAATTCGATACCCTGAAAGGCAATGCCAAACAAGATTGAAGCTAAAAATTTGATTGATGCTTCGCGATAGAATGTGTCATATAAGTGATACAAGCTATGCGGATCGTATGTACCAAGGGAAATAAGAAACTGTGGTTGTTTTATGGTCATGAAGAAGCACATTTCACGTTCGATAACGATAACACCATTATGGTTCCTAGTTATGAGACCATTAAATTTGTTGGAGACGTCCTAACGATATTCACCAATTCATCACCGTCCTACTGAATCGTGGTCTGGCACAACAGACGGCTGAGTATTGGAAATCGTTGCATCCGCAGCGTTTATTTTTCAGTGACAGCATCGTAAGTTCCAATGATTCACGGGCTGGCAGTTAACGCTTTAATTCCTAAGTGCGCTCCCAATAATCAGTACAGTAAATACTGATTTGGCTGTGAACACGGTATTTTAAGTGGAAAATACGCGTAGGGCTTTTAGCGTAAATATTGTGCCAATGGTGTGTTGAAATAAATTGAGCGTTAAATGAAAACCAATTTTGTGATACACATTTGGACAATTAGTGTAATATATCCAACTCCTAATTGACCCATAATCTTGCATGAATTATTGAAAAAATTTGCCCGCAAAGTCAAACCAATTTTGTCATTTCTCACCATAGCGTACGCAACTTTCCATCTAACAGTTCGGACTTTTCAGAGTTAATTCAAGATTTAATAATAGAAGTTAGAAAAATAAAATATAAGAGACACTAGTACTTTTACAGTAAATTATCACCTATGCCAAAAGTCAGATTCAGTTTTTACCATGAAGGGAATCATCGAAACGTGTAAAAAGGCAGAGCAGATCAATGCAATGCGAAAGAACAGCGCTAAGATAAGCTCTCGCTGAAAAGCAGCTATAAGATAAGCCTGGGCTGAAGAGTACAAATTGAGACGCGTATGATCATATATATACTACCCGTTATTACAACGCGTACGACCTTGTCATTCTACCATATCTACGCCCTTGTCTCTCACCACAAACAGAGTCCACAAGAAGTGCAGCCTGATACAGAGTTCATTTTCGCACGCACCTATTTTTTACTGACAAGAGGAGCGGGAGTCCTTGGAGCGTAGTCCAGATCATTTATTTTGCAAGCTGTGCGATCGAACACAACCGAATCAAGTGAAGTTTGTTCGAGGTCTTCGTCATGTTTTCAGTGCAACAATCAAGGTAACGTTAGCTTCGGGGAAGATGAACGGTAGAAATTTTGAAGATTGCATCTCAAATTCCAGTCGCTTTCTTCCCTGTCTGAAGTGTACTTTTACAAGAACTCTGTAGAATTTTAATGGCATGCTTAATATTATAGTGTATCGTTTAGTAAATATCCCACATTTACAGTTGCCTCATAAAACATGAGGCAACTGCATGCGAGTACAGCGAAAGCAGTTCTAACTGAAATAAATATAGGCAGTAAGTGTTATTTACGTCAAACTGAACTTAATATTGGTTTTCATTACCTGACTATGGTCTCAAAAACCTGATCATATATACATAGAATGATTGATTAAATTTGCCACATTTAGCGAGTAAATAAGCTATTAAGGCGGATTTTCGATCAAGTAACATTGAAAGGCAGTCCCGGTTCTGTGATACTCACAGCCTACATGCACGATTAACTGAAGAATTTAGTGAATCATTGTTATTAATCATTGTGTTGGATATTGTTCACCAGGAGTGATGTTAGTATACACCAGTGGACTCCAAACAAGGCCCACGGGCCGTATTAATAAAACCGAGTTATTATCATTTTGTGTTTTTCACTCAACTTATCACAGCAACAATAAGAAGAATAAGCCATTAGATGCCGTGGGCCGGATTGATCACGCCGTACTTTGGAGACCACTAGGATTTTCAAGCAAGACAACAGGAAAGTTTTACTTTCAAAAGCTTTGTTCGATATTTTTTGTGTTTTAAAATAAGAAGTTGGTTCGCGTAGAAAGACTAGGTAAGAGTAACCTTCTAAAGAACCCGTCCGGCTCTACAGACCGATGAGTGGCGGTCGAGAGGCCTTCTGACGTTACAAGTAAAGGCCAATCGTCAATAAATCATCTGTGAACTCCTGATCCATAGGACCACAGGCCAGCGTCCTGTGCAGCCCCAATATTTCTGAGGGCTCATTTTGTAGCATGGCGCTTTTAGGACTGTCGTCGACCCTTCCGTTTGTACTGAGATTTATATAATGCTACTAAAATCCAATCGTGCTCTCATAACAGCACTTGTAGAAATAAATTAGCCATAATAAAGTACTCATACTGGAATGTACATTTTTACGCTAATTTTATCTTAAAATAACGAAAAAGTGCTCTGACTAAATGCTACCGTTTCATTATCGATTAAGTTTTCGTGTCAGAATATGGAAATGACTTTCAAATGGTCTTGCCTTCCCAAACCCCATACTCAATTTCTTGGGCCTGGTGTTAAAAAAGAGAAAAATTCCACTCAACTGTGGAGTAAAACGTGTTTTGATATACTAACAAGAAAGTTGATTTAGCTTTGCATCATTTCCATATATTTCTGGTTTGGAGAATGTGAGTGAGCTCTCTTTGAATGCACGAACTGATGAAGTTTAGGGTTTGAGCTCCTCTTGCCTTGGAGGACGAGAGCGCAGTTCAGCCTATCTCGCTTTTCAGTAGTGATCGATTTAGGAAATCGATTAATTACCTCCATGAGTATAGAACAGCTCTCTCGTAGCTATTTCTCCTGGCTGCTAGAAAACTGTTATCACCTCTAGCAACTTTGAAGCATTATATCTTTGGAAAGGAAGGTATAAGTAGAAACTAGGTTGCAATTATATTTTGATAAATTACAGCCCTTGAAAGAAATATTTTGTTCCCGAATAATTGGTCCCTCCCAGACACAAAATGTATCATGGTTAAATAAAAAATTTATTTCCCTCCTTTATGTCATACGAACTACCAGTATACTCAATATAATGAATTGCGTATGGGTGATTCAAATAATACGGTGAATTATTTATTGAAATATTTCAAGAAATGAGAGGCTGCCGACGAGATCATTCATGCAGTTTCCCTCACAATTTCGTACATAAAATAGAACAGGATACGACATCCGGAACGAGCCTGCGGGTCATATTTTAGGTTGCTTCCCAGTCCTTCGCCCACAGGCAACCGAATTATTATTTCATAACGGCATCGCATCGTAACCCTTTTCAATACAATATAACCGAGTTGAACCCGAGGACGTTAAATTAAAGGAACTATTTGTCTCCTGTTGCATACTTTGAGATCGAACTCTCGAATAATTGAAGAGGCTATTTGAAACCACCATCGTTACCACAGCCTATAATATCTGGTCCTCGTAGGGATTTTGGCACGGAATAGACTTCCTTTTCGAGAATTTATTTCAATGTGTCTTGGGTTTTTTTATGAAACCAAGTATTGGAGTAGAATTTTGCGGAGGTTGTATTATATTTCTTTAAATACTGTGGCATATTTTTTATAGTAGATAATAAATTTCAACCATATACATGGTATTTATGAAGTCTCCTTAGGATTTTGAAACAAGTACCAGACAACCCGTGACCCGTTGGGTCAAATAAAATTTAAATCATGAATTGCTAATAAATAGATTTATGTAATTTTTATTAAGACAACGCTCTTTTAATTACATCACACTTTGTACAACTTGAATTATTTAAAAAATCTTCCAATGAGACCTTCAAGAAGACTAAAAATTCTCCGCGAACAGTCGACTCTTGTAGGCAAACCGTATTCAGAAATATGTCCTGTGTAGTTAAGTCGGTATCCACAGTACAGGATTGAACGAAGAGTATAAATTTCGAATATCTCAGAGCAGACAGCCAAATGATTCTGTCGATTTTCTCATTCCCGTATCCACTGAACTAACTTACCCGACTTTAATTCCTTTCTTTTACATGACATAAGTGTATATTTTCTCTTCTGTGCACGGTTTCAAGTAAACAAACAAGCAAGCAAGCAAACAAACAAGATCAGAGTTTTAGTAGTACACTAGACGACCCGTGTCCCGTTGGGTCAAATGCTACTTAAACTTGCTACTTAAATCAAATACTCATCTTATAGGTAAACCGTATCCAGATAGACTACGAACGTAATAAGTAAGGTATTTAAATTTACTTTTTCTTTCGATAATTGAGGTTAGCAAAGTTTGTGTTGCCTTATGAAACCCACTTCTATGCAGGCAGTATCAGTGATACGGAGGTCACAAAGATAAAACTCGACTCCTAGCGATGTTCGTTGTAGCACAACCTTATCAGTGGTTGCACTCGGTGCTGTTATCTAATGTTTTAGTTCATTAATGTTCCGTTCCGTACACGATATGTTTAAGACATAGACCGAAGGAAAGAAGTCCGGAAATGGGATATCTGGTAAAAGTAATAACCACGGAATTGGTCCATCTCTTCCAATCCATTCATGGGGTCCATTCAAAAGGATCCCCCTTTAATCGAAATGATACATGAAACACAAAACTTCAATAAGATATTAAACATTGATAACTACTGTGTTTGATAGTGAAATTTATATTAATATATCTCATAAATTGCTTTTGTAATCAAGTTTTAAAGTAGCAAGAAATTTTTTGAACACCTCAATCCAGATGTCCTGAACGAAGGCTTATTCGCCCCGCCAGAACAAATTTCACCATGTCATGTGATCACCTTTTTGGCTAGTACTTTTGAATAAAGTCATTGTGTACAACGTAAGTGTTCATTTACTGAGTAAATTTCAGTTAGTTAAATAAAGATTATGATAACGTGAAATACAACTGGATGATCAGTTGCTTGTACGAATTGATGACCAATTTCTTTACACTTGACGCTCCTTACTGAACTGGTCGATGTGTAGGGGCTTGCCCGGCAATTCGGTCAATCTCCGAGTTCGATAATCCAAATAATAGATTAGTGCGGATCGAAGACTTCACTCAGTCTTCGTGCTTAGATAATAATTCATTCACAAAATGGCTCATATAATCAATACTACGCGAGGGTCGAATACTGATGTGCAGATTTGCCCGCGCGTTAGAACGGAAGGGGCAGCTCAGGTCTATGAAGGCTGCACGCGGCAGCAAATATTACAGCTGATGGTAGACAGACAGCAAATTCTGATGATATCATTCTTCCGGATCAGGGGATTTTTCCAGTCTAATTTTGATTATTAACCCTTTCGAATCTGCTGGTACATATACTATGCGTACCAATCAAAATTTGTCAAAACAAAATTCTAGATTGAAAGGGTTAGACGCAAAACCAGCACGTGTTTTTTCAAGATATTTAATTTCATGAGGCTTAAAATATTTTTGAAAGTAAGTAAACTAAGGTTTGCGACGAATGGTGTAGAATACAGTTTAATAATAGTATACCCCGAAATTTTTTGATCGGCTTCGTGATGGCAATCACATCAAGAATTTTCAGGGGTGTGGGACGGGTTTCAAAATGGAGTACTGATTTGTAATATTTTCTTGTGTGATGGGGTTACTGATTTATCATGTATTAAAAGGTAATAAATATCGTTTTCAACAAGACAAATTTAAATTAAACGATATAGGACAAATTATCATTGGCTTGTTCCACGTTGAAAACAAAAATTTCTCATTTATTTGTAAATGATCAAATTAAAAATAAATGAAGTGCTAAAATATTGCTTCCGGGGGTGAGTTCCATAAATTTTCAAATTCGGATTTCTTAAATATTTCGAGATAACGCCAGTAATAAGTACATAAACCACAAGTCTAATAAAAAATCAGCCTCACAAGAATAATTGTAATTTTCTTATGTTTTGAGATAAAAAGAGTTAGGGAGTGATATTTTGTTACAAGGAACAAAAATAACGTTACGTGGTTTTATTTCCTTGGTCATGAAGAATTGATGCTCGCTTTTGAGGCACTGGACTGGTGTCGGGTGACACTCTATACCAAATTATGTACAAATTGTAAACAATACCAAACTAAATAATTAACTTGAATGTTATAAAAATAAATTGTAGCTGCTCAGTCATTCTTGATGCTTTTGAAGCGTAATACATGTTGAAATTTGAGATTTCTAATAAAGTGAGTGATGTAACCGGGCAGCGATGGTAGCCGCCATACAGAAAAAATAATAATTTTCTTTGCTCGCGTGAATGGATCACATTCAATGTATTAAATTATTAACTTATAGACAGATATTATGTTTCATTGTTTCTTGTAGGAACCTTCTTTTACTTCCCCAGCAGTCTTGAACAGAATGAAAAAGTTGAGCTTCAATGAATTTTAGTGTGAGTGTGGTTTAAAATCATAAAAAAATATTTATTCCTTCTTTGAATCCCCAATTATTCTCATGTTTTAAGAAAATGAAGAGCGAATGGGACTTATTGTGCAGACGTTATCGAAAAATTGTAATAAACTATTCACGCGTAAAGTGAATGTAGCGTTTTAAACTTGCAGGAGGTGATCAATCCATGTACCCCATAAGCCAGTATGTTGGAAAAAGCTGATGAATCGCAAAACTTTCATGGTGTTTGCGGAAGCGCTATGTTGTTTTGCACAATATATGATACTCTAAAATTGATTATCCTGCCAAATAATAAACACTCAATGTTACTTGGTTGGTCCGACCGTTAATCTCTTTGTCACGTTCTTGAAGATTTAGATAGAAGAAAATTTCAAGGACCGTATTCTGAATCAGCGAGACTATCGGAAAAGGCAGTCCGTATCAGTGATACTGAAAATAACATTATTCCATGTTAGATTTACCATTGATAAGTCTCCATCTTGAGAATTTGACATCATTTGGCCAGCCATTTTTGGCTGGGCGCGTCTACTACATAGTTACGTAAACAGAAGTAAAAAATTTTGAAATCAGGACTGAGAGCAAAGCAAATGTACTGCTGGCCTAATTTATTCTAATATTTCAGATGAAAACACCATGGGCTCATTCCAAGGACACATTTTGCCGGGCACATTTTTTTTTATTTTCGGTATTCGCACGCTGTACAAGCTGCTGGAGCGCTACTACCTGTGTCGGAAGGTGTCCCTGATGACCGCGAGAACCAAAGATGGCGGCCAGTTCAAGTTTCGGAGCACGCTGACGTACAGAAGCCAGTTCTGTCCAGCACTTCCATGTGAGGAGATCACCGTGCTCTGTTCGTCTGTTCTTGGAGCTCTGGGTGAGAAAACGGTCGATTCGAAGGGACTGAAATTTCTTTTTCAAATATTTCTTTAACCACACGAATAGAATTTGTCCTTGATGATTCATAGATATTAAACCGTTCATTATTCGTAGGTGAAATTTGTGTTTGAATACACGCACACACACACAAATGTAAAAATATTCATAGACGAATGGTAATAGATAATGTTATAAATATTTTTATTACCTATTGATAGCTGCTTACCACAATATTTTTCAGAAATATGTATTTTCGTGTAAGTTCTAATGTTCATCGTTTGCTTAGCCTGATTTGTATCTTCGACTTTTTCAAGAAGCTTTTCGGTTCAGAAATTGTTAGCTGTGTTTACCAGTATGCTCTGCTACCGGAACATGACCACTAGTTAACATAACTACTTACTGGTGAATGCATCGACATTAATGTTCTTGATTGAGCTTTGGAACTGAAAACTACCATGTAAAATATCAGCTTAAATTGTTTATGGAAAACAGAAGTGTTGTGGTTTCTTATCTCTTCTGCATGGTTTCAAAAGTATCAAAGATATGGGACCAATTCTCATTCCCAGGAACGATGCTTCTGTTTGTATTTACAATGTTTTCACCTTGAGGGCAGCAACAGCAACTTGAATTGAATTATAAACACTCATGACTAGTTGTTATGAATCATGAATTAGTGTTCAGTATTACTTCGAATTAAATCGAAATACATCATTGCATTGCGATGTAAGACGTCGGATGCGACGTGCAGGTCAATTTTCCACTGTTAGCAGCGCTTCCAGGTTAATGAAGCGACCCATTCACACAAAATATCGAAGTTACTCTCTGTTGCATATGAACTCGATTCTTGATAGACAGTCGAGTCGATGAAAGATTCCTTCTGAAAAATATGTTTCACTTTTGAGGGAAGCCACGCCCCCACGCTCTGGCATTTATAATGGTAAACAAGTTTTTCGACGCACCAGGTGAGCTAATCACGGGCTTTGATTCCTCGGGCCATTTTGTCACGACCAACGGCCACCACGTGACCATGTACCTCTTCTTCGGCATTGCTGCCTGCGTGTCACTCCTTCAGCACTGCCGGTGGGTCATTTGAGCGACTGAGTTCTCACGGAAATGCTGGCACACGTTGGTACGTCAACCATTACTCGTCAGCTCAGAGAAACAGTGGCAGGTGATGTGTGAATGTAGGGGTGGCTCCTTGATCACGGTCAGAAATGAGGCTTCGGAGTCACTCTCCGCAATACAGCATCATTTCAACATTGTAGATTCATGAGTGAGTTCAAAGTCACTTTAATGTACTTTGTATAAGCAAAGTAATATCGGCACATCGAAACAGCAACAGGAGATTATGCTAAGTTAGAAGGCACTTTGTAACACATTCGTTGCTGTAGTACATACATTTTCTTGGTTTTCCCCCAGTGTCTTAGCAGAATCAATAAGTATTCAGAGTAAGTTAAATTTTCTTATGAAATACCGTAGACTTATTCGGGAGTGCCCTTGTTGGGCCAGACTCGTGTGTTGTACTGAAACTTAATTTAGAAAAAAGAATCAAAATAAATGTGTGTTACAGAATTATGTGTCGATTTTGAAACAAGCTTGAGACGCACATAATGTATCACATATGCACTAAATTTTTCCTCAGCGTGCAGGAACGTAAGGTGAACATTTGTATTCTTTATTGCCACTTCAGACTCAGTACGTACACAATGGGCACGAGATTTTACGGAAGCTCAGAGGAATCAAATGGGTTGTAAATATAGCATTGTTCTACCAGTGTTCCAAGAGTTCAGTGCGTAACGCACGTGTAATTTAATGGGACTTAATAGAGCTCCATTGTTTATGTCCCTCGTCTCGTTCAGGATCTCGGTTGAGATCTACTCGGGTTAAATTTCAAGGTTTAAATAACGGACTGTTCCATACTTAGCGTTGCGCTACCATCGGAGTTTCTTGTATTTGGAAACAATTCGATCATTTTTCGAAATAGGTGTTTTTATCGCAATGATATTCTACTTTTGATTTCCTCAACACTTAACAACCCTCCCGGATCTGATTCTGGGAGGGGACTTTAATGCACATCACACAGACTAGTATAGTGAACAAAACACTACACCCCGAGGGGAAGAGATCACAACACAAATAGACACATTATACATACTTAATGACACTGATACTGACACACACATACCGCATCAAGCAGATCGCAGGTCCTCATCCCCCGATATAACTTTCTACTCTCCAACACTATCACATAATATCACGTATAGAGCGGTAGATAACATACCGTATTAAAAATCAAGGACGTATCGCCGATGGATTAAGGAAGA
>VOMN01141555.1:0-24344 GCA_014899125.1 Orchestia grillus
AGGAGGAAGGCCTACGCACGGGGAGAAGAGGCGTGAACAACAGTAAACTTTTTGAGCGTACAGCGGGGAAGTTAGTACGAGGAAGTTAGAGCAGGTAATTAGAAATCAATATCGAGTTCCCAATTTGTCACCTGGAGAGTAAATTCGAAAAGAAAAATTGATTATAATGAATATTTCCTTATTGATGTATAATTATTATAATTATCATGAATAATATGAGCTCATTATAATTATGGAATAACCATGACGGAAACGAGTGCCATCAAATTGACGGGCTGGAAGCTCGGCCGCACCTGATGCAGGACGGCATCCAAAAGCAAGAAAGAATTCGTCGTTCTTCCCAAAATAATGAGCTGTCCTCGGTGATTCGGGAACAATCCTTTTTTCTATTACCAAGAACGCAAAGCTAAAAGCAAATACATATATCGCATTGTAACTTGAAACGGTGATTGCTTATCACGTGTTGTGATGAGGCGCCAATCGTCAAAACTTGAGTTATTATACAAATGCGTTGAATATTTTTTCATACAAGTCATGAAAGTAACAATGTATACAATGCAGTCAATAGACACTACAATAACGTAACGTACGGCAATCACACCAAAATATAACAGCGTATATTTACCTGACATTAGCGTTCGACTACCACATTGTGCTTACAAGTTCAATGAATGTGTTCTACATTTTTTTAACTTCAATGAGCAAGATTCTTGTGAAAATTAGCAGCATTGACTCATACTACACGCATACATGAGACCCATAGCACCTAAACTAACGACGACCAAGAAAGATATAGTGAAATTATTGACAAAGTGTAGATATCATTGATCGTATTACAGAAAGAGTTCAAGTGCCATTAAGCCATGCACATTTTTGCTCAATTCCAATGCCCTCGCGAGGCACACAAGCCAGTCAGCGAAGGTAGGGTTGAGTATTTCTAAAAGTTGTCGACTCAAACTGTATCATGGAGTTTCATATAACTCTAAAAAGTCACTACCGAGCCAGTTTACACTTAAGTATGTGGTAGGACTTCTACGTAGCTTCTTATTCCAGTTAAATATGAAAACTTTCTCATTTTTAAGTTATAAGTAATAATAATAATAAAGGTTTTATATGAAAAAAGATGCACAAGTACCAAGTCATATGACGTGGAAAGATACCGAATCTATAGGCAATTTAGAAAGCGTATAGACTTGTGTTTAATTGGATAGGAACGTTCACCTCAAGTAACGGTCAGACAAAATATTGAAGCAACTCGCAAGTAAATATGGTACAAGATAGAGGTTTAGGGTGCCAGCTCCACCCTCATGTTGAGACGGTGCAATGCTGAAGCTCAGTGAGGATTATCGTACAACACCGACCAGTCCTTCGGAGACCGTAGATTTGTGATGTTCTCTTCAGTTGGATCCCATCTTACAAGCAAGCAAATTCATTAATCGCGTGGTCATGCGTGAATGTTCAAATTGAAGTTTAATGTCAAGTTACGTCGGCATGGTACCTCAATGGAATCTATGTATTAGTACATAAAGGCATATTTTAATAACAGCAAGGATCTCACTGGAGGGTATAAGCACAGAATCGCCTTCCTTACCGCTCTTTTGAATAGAGCACCTATTATTAAACGAGTTATCGATGATACCATCGGTAGATATCCCCAGAATCCCTGCCATTATATTTTCAGGGACATTGCGGGCTTAAAAGATGCTAGGTTTAAGCACACTATCGAAGAACCTCATCGATCTCATCTGCCATTACAATGGCATTAAAGCAGCGTATCGTACATCAATACCACGCACGAGGAAGCACTGAGCGCAAATACATCAAAAGATAATAAAATGAGGCATTGCGTGCATCATGAGCCATGTATAAAGACCAGAAAATGGAACGACCGCCAGCCCAAACCGCCTGAAATCGATACAGAGTTTGTGCGGCGGTTGTGCGCTCTCGTGCGCAGGAATAGAGCCCCTGCTGCGACGCAGGGCAAGCGAGCTTAATTTCAACGTAAATTACCTCGCAAAATCAAGGAAGATGAATGATCGGTGCGGTGCCCCAATTAGAAAAAGTAGGGAAAATACCGACGGAAAAAAACGTAGGTCTTCAAAATAAAAATAACATGAATCGATGCTAATTGGTGCCGGGCAGAGCGCATTAAAATAAAGTCGTTCCTTATACAGGGTGTTCAAAAAAGACGAGACCTCTGTACATCCTAAATGAATATTTTATTTCTAAAGTAATAATTATAAGCTATACACCATTGCAAAGAGAGAATTTGGGAGATTTTATAAGTTTTAATTCAGTTCCAAAAATGACATTTTAAAAACATGAATAACAAAAAATAACATTAAAATGATTCCAATCGTGCGTAGTACGTATCATAGATACAGTCATACATAAATAATCTCGCAAATTTTATTCTACAGTCAGGTCACATTCTACAGCCGTCACATATCATTTGTGCTTATCACACAACATTAATTATTCCAAATCTGAACACCGAGCGAGGGCATCTTGCGTGACTGCACAAGTAAAGGAAAAAAAGTTAAGTAGACCGAACGACACAAAAAAACTATTCCAGGACGCACGTCGTAAGCCCAGTGAAAGGACATAAAAAAATTAAACTTTAAATGAGAACAAACAAAGAATCGTACCTAAAATTCAAATAATACGTGACAGTAGATCATTTAATAATAACCAAACACACATGGTCTGCAACCCTTCGCACAACACATGGATGTCAGGGGTACTATTAATACAGCTCAAATATGGTACATCTTATTTGCATAAGCACCTTCTTATTATTGCTCTTCTTGTTCTTTTTTGTTCATTTCACTATTAACCCTTTACCGATCAAATTATTTTGGTGATAGAATTGAATTTAGCTTTGTACGAACAACCAGCAGCAGCCTTGTGTATACAGCCTTGTGTGTATAAATGTAATAAGATTACATTTAACATGTCACGAAAAACTAGCAGCTTTCTCTTGAACGCGGATTTTGAAATCATGTAGATAAGAAAGGGTTACCTGCACATTGCATCATCCTGAGGGCGGTTTATTAAAATGAGGGAGTCCTTAACTCTACCATGTACTCACCCAAGAATTATTTTAATAAGTATTGAGAACAAAACTCGTCATAAAAGAATGTTTTCTTTTGTTCTTGCGTTGAAGAGAGGCTCGTCCGAGATGCAGCAGCCAAGTCCTGCCAAATCGTCTCGCCTTCGCCAATGTTTTTATTCGTTTGATTTAATATTTTCTTCTCGGTAAACTGATTCATGAACAAATACAATGAAAACGCAGAACACGGAAATCGTGCAGGTATGATTGCACCTGAATTGTGCCCAGAATGAGGATTAGATTGCGGCCAAATTTAGAATTTGATATCAAAAGGCCGTGGTTGTCCCAGTAGTCTCGAAAGTTTCACCAGCGTCGACGCATATTTTAAAGGAAGAAAAAACTTCAGTGAAACCGAGAACTGAATGCACGAGAATAGGATGCTTCCAATGCGCTGCGAACACACCGCGCACAGTGGCACCGTAAAATGAGAACTTTTCATCTTATCAATTCTGCGCACGGAGGGCACGGCAACAGCGCATGCAGAAAAAACTTAATTACTTTAACTGACTTTGAGCCCCCACGACCCGGAGAATTCTAACTCGTTGTTCAGCGTAAAGACAATAAGCCCTCACAATCGGAACACAGCCAGTCAGATGCTTCAATTTAGAGCTAACTGAACCGACTTACAAGAGCAAAAGACGACAAATTCTCAGTCGCGCTCAACCAAAAGAGAACCCCGTGTACAGGATTACTCTTCCTGTGTCCCTATCGTAGAGCAGATCCCATGGTAATGCCTTACATCGCAGTGCGAGTATTTATAATAAGACTATAAGCCCTAAGGTATTCTCAGGAGCAAGAACCAATTATCTTTGCTCGTTTTCTGAGACAAGGAATAAAACCTCGAGTAAATACGACCGGCTGCCAATTTGCAAGGCCTTGAAACAAGGAGGTAAAACACCGTGGATTTTCAAGCGAGAATTCTTGCGAGCCGCTTCTTCGACTTTCGCGAGCGGCTCTTCAGCGAGAATTTTTCTTCCCCTTTTGATTATAGGAGCGAGTTTTGCCTCGAAAAAATTATTCTCCGAGAATGAGAAAATAAATCGCTGAGTATTTATCAAAGACTGAATAGGAAAAGTCAACAAGAAAGGTCAAACAAAAAGAATTTGATTTAAACTAGGTCGTGGGAAAACGGATTACGAGTCCGGGAGGAGAAATTCTTCGAAGAAATTAAAAGATTTAAAACATTCAGATTCAAAGTTTGTCCAATTTAAACTTAGAGCAACGAAATTTAATAAGGCCAACAATAATTACGGAAGCTCACATAAGTCAGTAACTCTTAGCAGATCCAGTTGAGTTTATGAAATAGAATAATTTAGGAATTAATTTTGAAACCAACCCCTAATCATTCATACGATTGAATCTTTAAAAAATGGGCACCCAATACCGAAACTGTTCTGCATAATTTACACTCTAAATCAAATCGTCCAAAAACATGGGAACGGTCAACGGCAATGCAACGAGTACACGGGAAAATCTCAGCTCTTTTGAAATGAAGTTGATCGCTACTCTTGCTGTAAAAAATACCCAACAGCTTGAGTAAACAATAACTTCCATGACTCTAACACAAGTACATATTTTATGCTCAACAAAGACTTTTCGAAATAATATAGGTGGAGTTCGCTGGAACTTAAGCCGAACAAAACCCTGCCCAAGGCTAAGTCGACCACACAGAGACTGCGCTGGGGTCTAATGCCCTTGCCTGATAATCAATACAAGTGATGCCACAATATCTGTTTGCATTACACAAAATTTTGGGCGAGACAAGTATTTTCACGCAACGAGAAAGCTATACTATATGAAATTTTTGAAAAAATTAGAAACCTATCAGCAGGTGATTGTTGGTTTTCAATGATATTGACAATTTGGCGGTCGTTCATTCTCGCATTATTGACGGTAGTGAGGACGGGTGCAATTTCGGTCTTGTTGTGACCGTCGAAAAACTTTGATTTTTGTATATATGATCGAAAAGCTTCGGATGCAACTTAACATCGATAGAAACATGGATACTCCAACCATTAACTGTTAGTGGGTACTACAGGGTGAGTCATAAAAATGTAAACCTTACTTTAGCAGACGTATCATGAATACGGTAATGTATCACAAGTACAGCGTACTGATCGAGGCATGACCCCCAATTTCTGTGTTCACGAAACTACGCGTTAGCGAGCTAAAATCTGCGTAACATAAGACGAGCCGTTGATATTATAAAGCGAGGTATATATTTTTACTCGACACCCTGAATAAATTTCACAAGTTACCATGGGTCATTTATAACACTGGAATAAACAAATGTTGCATGTTGATTGTGGGTGCTGTTACAGCGACAGTAAAACGGACCGAGCGTCTCGACCCAATTCTGGTAACAACTTGGTTACTAAAAGTTAAATACGAAATGGATTTGGATATAAAAACAAAAAATATTAGTAAACGCGGAGTGCTGTCATTCTTCTCATTATTGAAAAGATATGAAACTTCGAAAATGAAAGCCCAGGTATTCGGTTGCCAGATACATCATACAGGGAATGTGTATAATCGTCATATGAGAGTCAATGCAATCGTCAGATCAGAGCGGTGAAGCAGTTCAATTGAAAATAAGTCGTGAAACTCGTATGTCTTCTCATTTTACATTTCTTTACGAGAAGCACTTTCATTTTCAACTTTAAAAGATATTCAACAATTAAATGAGTTCTATTTTTTTTAACAAGGTAAGACGTGGATTGGAAGTAAGGGCAGGAGTAAAAAGTCTGGGCGCCTAGACGAAGCGATAGAGGTGCGAAAGTGTAAATAATTAAATTATTACTTCTGTGCAGCGTAACTGAATTTTTTTACGTCAGCAAGATGCGACAAAATCTCCCTCCCCTCGGGAAAAACATTCGTGCACTCTAGGAAAACGAGTTGATCATTTTTGAACACACATAACATTTACTGCTCTGCGCATTATATTTACTCCTCTGTGCATTACATTTACTGCTCTGCGCATTACATTTACTCCTCTGTGCATTACATTTACTCCTCTGTGCATTACATTTACTTCATGTTTTGAGCGCAGCAGCAGTAGCGCATCGCGACGCGCCAGTGTTGATAAACAAAGAATTCACTCATAACGAGCAGAAACAAAGGCGTTTGAGGTTTTCAGTTTCCCTAGTACTCGGAAGGTGAAATAATCTTCAGCAAACTTCTGAAACAAGCTTTAAACTTCTGCTCGCCACACAAACGGGACTCAGAAAAACGTCGCCTCGACCAATGCGCGCGAGGGAAGAAGAGATCATTAAGAATACATTTCCAGTAAACCACGGCGCACCTGACAAACTATGAGGAAGCTTCCGATAAAAGAAACAATACCAGTCGCTGCGTAGGACAAAGACCGTTTTCCGCCGTCTGCGAGAAGTAATGATCAACTAATTCCCTGCTTTGGTTGTTAAATAAAGTAAATTTCGGAGCTGAACAAAGCAGTGTAGCCGCATGTGCAGCCAAGTCTCGGCTATTAATTCAGTCTAAGATTTTATTAAGTAGAACAAATGGAAATGAAGGCAACGAGCTGGCGCTGGCGAGCAGCTCCGGAGGCGATGCAGGCAGGAGTGGTGTCGGCCGACTACGTCAGGGCTGTGAACGTCGGAGTCGGTACCGGCCTAACTTGGATGCATTAATTGAACGTGAAGTTTCATAAAAAGTAGAATACTGAGACACGCAAGGATATCAAAAGGTAAGAACGGCAGTCTCCTTGAGACACGGTGCTAAAATTAACAATGGCTATAAAAGTTGCACGGTAAAGAGTGAATAAGCATGTAGGAGCGTAGAAACGAAGTTGAATGTGGAGGAAAATGCGTATTCGAGAAGAGGTGTGCCAGCGTCAGAAAGCAGGACTTGGATAAAGCGAGTCAGGCAGCCATACATTACGGACGCTTGGTTCAATTCACATGCAAAATACAGGGTGGCATAGAAGTAATTGACCTTTGCGTTGATGGGTAGATAGGATACCAAGTTACATGGTATCCTAATTAAAATATGGTATCCTAATTACAAGGGTCAGTTACTTCTGGGCCACCCTGCCTGTTGCTGACGTCTAAAATTGCGCGCGCAAGATGCGTGACAGATCTGCAAGTCTGTTTCACCGCCGCCAGCCCAGACAGGCGAACTAATGTTCGAGGATATTTGCTGCAGCTGGGATAGCGTGAGGTGATGCTTCTTAAAATGGTGAAATAAAATATCAATGAATTTAATTTCTACACGACGCGCTTCACTTAGTAAAATGAAAGCGAGCAGCGAGAAAGCGAACGTGACAGATAAACAACAACCAAAAAGATACAAAAAACTGTGAATGTGTAGCAACACTGGGGGTTAGAATCGAAAAAAATGGAAGTAACCGATGGAAGAGAAAAAGCTGCAAAAAACGAAGTCTACAAACGAAATGTTAGCGTTCGACGATGTGATTTCTTCGACGGCAGGAGGTTAGAGGGATGGGGGGTTGTAAGAATTGGTGTTCCGGCGTGAATGTGGCACGACTGAAAAAGAAGTAGGAATTCGACCATCTGAGAGCCACTACTACCTGCCTCAGGTGGCATGTCAGGTATCCAGGCTACGGTCAGGCCAAGCACGCACCAGCAATCCGGGAATGCAAGTGCGACACGTCAGAAAAACAAACACGCCAAAGGACTCTGCTCAGATGCATATTGTAGCATAGGAACCTGATATACTTCGGACTTTATGTACCTTGTGCCTTGTACCTACCTAGTGTTGGTTTAGGCCTCTCTCCAGGTTTGTCAGGAAATTTCTACTGGTAGTTTAGGGATACTTTCCTAGTGGTAGATCTCTGAACTGCCTGTAATACTTTCCTAGAAAAGACTTGTAGCTTTTGGTAATATATATAGATGTCATGTGGAGAAATACAACCTTCGTGAGTTCGGTAGCATAGCTACCATGAGTGGAAATTTAATTTTGCAAGGACCGGTGGTATGATGTGGGCCCGTCTCACAAGCTGCTGCTGCTGCTAGTCCCTTGTACAAAGCACAGAGCCGTCTTACTGCAGAAATGATTCGTGTCGGTATTTCTAGAATTACAGGACCAACTTTCACGGAAATGACACTCGCAGAACATGCAAACGCACAAAGGTAAAAAATTAAAAAAAATTAAACGTTTGTCGAAGAATTGAAGCGACAGCTTCGAGGACGGCACAGCCAAGCCCAACGTATGCTAGCTCTTCTTGGGCGTAACATTAAATGCATAGTGCGGTTATTACCTGAATCGAGCAATACGCGTATATGAAAAGAAGAACGTTCTCTCACCCACACGTATGGCCCCTGTCAATAGACAGTCAAATCTCCAACAAAACAAAGTTCTGGGGTACCTAGCGCTTAACTTTGGAAATATCTTCAAAGTCGGTGCAGGAATCAATGGAAGCGAATTTCGCTCGAAGCATATTCTTCCGTCACTGCAAGGTGCACTGACCGGTCGCTCGGAATAGTGGCATGCCAGCCCGCAAATGCATCGTACAGGATGACATCGTATGGATAAAACTCGATACAGTCGAACAGCAACAGATATAGATTATGTCAATCATGTATCGGATGTGTACATGAATCTGCATATCACATAGCCTATGCACGCGTTTCAAGTCGGATACGTAAACAGATCGATATAAATGTACAGTTACGCAGGCTGAAGTCTACGTGCTGCAAAACTGTACGTAGCACCAATTTTGCTGGTAAGAATGACAACAATCAATACAGATCACAGCCCCAACTGGATCGTACAACAAGAAACTGCACACCCAAACGCGTAGATTGCTCCCATTGGAATGATAACTTAAAAAGTAGGGAGCTGGCACAGTTTGCCCCAGACGGGGTGTGATGACACCCTCCTGTGACTGCTCGATTCGTGCCAGAAATTATGGAGAAGAGAGCAAAACTTCTCGAGTCATTTCCTCGTATGGAGCATCGAAAAAAAATCAGCCTCATTGTGCCGTAAGAAACATCGGTGAAGAATTTGGATTATATGAAAGCACGCAAAAGTTTGTCTAGGGTCGTGCGCATGATGAAGATGTTCACCGTAATTACTACCTAGTACAAAAGAAACATGCTGTGTATGCTAGCACGAAACTATGCACTATAAATACGAACGGAAATTAAATTATAAAAAACGCCTAATAAATATACGAATATTTATAAGTATTTTATGAATAAAAGTATGTAGTCAATATTTTTTGAAGTTTAGATACCTTTTGATACTTTTAAAAGCCTTTTAAAAACTTTTAAAGTTTAGAAGCCTTTTGATACTTTTCAAACTAGCAGTCTTAACGAAAAAAAATAGTCATAAAATAACCATATTCTCAAAGGAGGACAACCTCCCGAAACTTAAACATTCGACAAGCTAACTTTGGCAATGCGATGGACTTTGAAAAAATGATGCCCGTAATTGAACGTTTCACGTGGTATCTTCTGTACGGAGACTTGAGTTGGAAGTTTAAGATGAATGGAAGTTCGGTGCGAAATAGCCAGTAGTTCAGCTAATCAGAGCACCACAAGTCCAGCACACTCCTCTGGAATGAAGTATTACTTTCCAAGTTTTTGGGGAAAAACCTGGATGTAAATGAAATTCAGCATGGCAAACGTTGGCACTATGAAAGATAACGAGTAGTCGCTGTGCGAGCGCCAGAGTCGAATAGAAAACGATAAAATCTCGACATCAGTGGCGAAACAAATTCAAAGAGACGAAACTTCGATAAGAGCGACACAACTAACTGGACAAGAAGAAGCCTAGAGAAGAGTGGCAAAACCGAATCGGAGAATACGGATCTCCCTGGCGAGTGGCACCGGTGAAGCGAACAGGATGAACCTCGCGAAGAAAGAGTGACACAACTGACCCCAAGACGGAGCGTCGTCGACTAGATTTGGAGCGCGACGGAAGAAGCCAGGGAGGAGACCCAGTCTCTGGTCCTTTGTGCCGCTCTGGGCAGAGGCGACGGCGCTCGGGCGCGCGTAAGGCATTCTAAGGGGGCACTGAAGCAGCAAATCTGCCCCACAGCGGCGCAAAAACCAAACTTCAGACAATCCTGCTTCTCCNGATCGTGAGCCAGCAACAGGACACGAGCCAGTGACCATCCTGGCTCAGGATAACTGAGCTTGGGCGTAGCGGTGGAGCTTGGCGGGGCAGCTCTAATGTGTGTATGATGATGAAATCTGCGCTGTCACAAAGACTTTGTTAAATTCGCTGATATAGTGAGAATAATAGATAAAGAAGTGATAGTGCAAACGAAAAAAGTAAATTTCACGTTAAGGGATGTACAGAGAACTGATTGCGATAACATTGCCAAAAATACATGGAGGCCAATAAAAATACACATAAAAGTAACGTCTTGTTCGGAACGTATTTCCCAATAACTATTAATTAACATCAATAAACAAATAACGTGGGAATACACCAGAAGCAAATCAGTCAGCTCAGTAACGATGACGATAACGAGTGAAATCTTAGCACGCAAAGCTACAGCACCGACATCAAAAAGTAGCAACATGGACGGCCACCACGCACCGAAGGCAAAAACGCCCAGGCTACAACCGAGTCGAGAGCACCAATACAGAGTGAAGCACAAAAACAATAAACAAGTCGCTGAAGACGCCCGGCGCCCTGCTCGACAGGAAGCTCATCACTCAAGGCTTCCGGAGGCACAGCTCCCAACGGACCTGCACTCACGTGGTCTCGGTAGCCGCGTTGTCCAGTCATAACCTCAGTGGAAATTCATAATTCACTCAATCACGACAACCATGGGCAATCAATCATGACCTCAACCCACAATGACTTCGATCCGCACCTCGCCTGATGCACGACGAAAGGCAGAGTTGATTGCATCTTTTTTGCATTATATATCAAAGTTTGAAATTTATGGACACGGAACTATTAAAACGATCTGTACTGATGGTAGACTCGCTTTGCATTTGATCGCTTTTCAGAGATTTTCAAGCAACCGTAGTAAAAAAATGCATTTGTGCAAGGAAACATTACGTACAATTGCTGGTGTAACTTATTATACGCTTCGATTTCAAGCGGATTTTTGAATGTTTCGAGAGAGAATTAAAGTTTTAATATTTGTGGCAATTTGAAAGAGGAATAATATTTGTGGTAATTTGAAAAAGGAAAACATTCCTGGTCATTTGAAAGAGGAATAACATTCCTGGTCATTTGGAAGAGGAATAACACACCTGGCCATTTGGAAGAGGAATAACACGCCTGGCCATTTGGAAGAGGAATAACACGCCCGGCCATTTGGAAGAGTGTCACCCACTTCGCAACAAACAAACAGACACCAACAAAGCTGCACGCAGGCTGACCGACAATGTGAGCGGCGTGTTCTAGAGATTGAAAAATCGTTGCTGCGCTACAGGGCAATCGATGGTTAATGTTGAAGCAATGGACTAATGGACTCAATGCCGAAGCATGCGAAAAAAAGCTCCATATGTATATCGTATACAAGGAGAAAGAAAAAAAGGTCAAAAGCTTATGAAATATTTGAGGTATCTAGTAGATTAAGAAATAAAAACCATATCACACGAAAAAACATGTTAATTGTTATAACCCAAGATGCCTGAAAACTTCATAAGCTTTCGACCAGTTTTCTGGCGTCACCTGCACAACTCCGCAAGTACAACAAGGGAGGTTAAGCCACGCACGGTCCTCACCAGCGAAGCCCTACTCTGCTTCAGGCCTGCTTCATTTCGTCAACAGCCAGGATGTGTCGATGTCAGTGGACCCGCAGAACAATTTCAAAATAAACTTTATTCAGTCGTGTGCTTCCGAGACAAGCGCTATGAATCGTCGTCAAAAGGGTGAGAAGTTTGAGGCTACATGGTCAAATGTACGGTTGAACTTTCATTGCGCTGACGCTAAACACGTTTTACGATTGAATGAATACTGAAATGAATGACAGAAATTTGTTATGCAATGAGTCGTTCACGAACAGTTGAGTCGTATTATTCCAGTATCTATTAATTCGACATAGGCGGGTGGATACCTCATCAATCGACAGAATTATGTACTTCAGTTTTATTCAGTTGCACTTAGTGATAATAAAAACACTGCACAGCTCACCTACGAGAACTACGATCGATGGAAACATTTTGCAAATCTACACTGCATGATGAGGCGTGCGTTGCGCGCTTCCAAAATTGAAGGAAGTAATAATGATAAATATAATGTAAAACTCTTCTTGTAATAGGTTCATACGCGATGCATCTCGTCAATTGTGACTGGATACAAAGCGATCAAAATCAATAAATAAATACCATCAAAGACATCAATGAGGCCTGCGTTCCATGGATATACAAAACTGCAACAGGTAATAAAAGTAATTTTACTCATAATTTCAAACCGTGAAGAATTTTTAAGACCGGCACACACGTCTACCCATCAACAACACCTCATCTTGGCTGCAGCGGCTTCAGACGAATTAGATTAGTTGAAAAATACAAAACTAAAATAATTCATAGTTCATTGCTTGAACAATGTGAAAAATTTCTGGTAGTTTCATCCCAAGCCATATCAAAACGTCATCAACTTTAACCTAGAATTCGACAACACGAGTATTTAGGCGAATCAATGATGCGATGGAAATGAGTGAAATATCATTCAAAAACTAATGACAGATGGTAAACTTTAGAAGAGTTGGTGAAAGTTTGAGCATGCGAGTAGTTGAAGAAAGTTTCACCTTAAGAGTGGTTGGTGAAAGACTCAGTATATATGAGCGTAACTCAGACTATCCGCAATGTTGATATGTATTTCGTCATCTAATTACCTAACAGAGTATACACATCGCGGTAGTCGAGGCAAGGTTGTGAGCAGGAAAGGGGTGGAAACGTTCAGCATCCGAGCTACGATAAGTCAAATCGCACCAAAATTTGACCGAGAGATCAGTTGAGCACGCGGTGCACAGGAACGTCCAAACCACCTCCCACCAGCGAGGACGTCAAAGAAGAAGACGCACAAGACCCACATTAATAAGAGGCGTGAAACTGAGGCATGAGAGCGGCTGACGAAGAGCGTCTGGCAATAGAGTGGGAGGCGCGTTAAGGAGGAATGGAGCATCGTTAAAACGGGAGCATCGTTGTCGTTTGGGGCCATCGACGGCACTTGGAGGAAGGCCAGGCGCAGCCGAGAGCTCCATTTGGGAGGAATTACAGCAGCCGGGATGGCCCCCCAAATAGGGCAGGGATGAAGGCAGTACACGCAGGTGAGAGCAATGAGACGGCCGCGCCAGGCTGACAAGAACAACAGAGGGGGCGATCGAAGGACGACCTGCAGCGTACGTGCGCTCCATCACTCACATTCCAAAGGGAGGAAGTGCTTGAGAAATCTATGCGCTGATTTAGGGTCTTCCTCCGCAGCCATTCACGGTCTTCGTCCACCGAAGAACAATACCGTATTGGGATCCCGCGTACAAGGACAACTTGTAGACGCCACTTCATCGCATTGGGAGGATTTATTTCATACTCGTTGGGACGTATACGGCAGGAAACCTTCCAACCCTAAAAGGAACCTCCGTAGCACGGTAATGGAGAGTTTCGAGTGCTTGATGACACATCTCGCTTGCTCTACCGGCACTCGCATTCAAATGAATGGAAATGAGCTATTAATACAGGAGAGCTTACATATATTAACGTGTTGCCCCTCAGCGTTTGGCAGTAGAAATATGCTGTAAACTGGTATCATCATGAGGCAAGTTAACTTTATTATTTTAACGTACTAACTTTGAAAATGTGTAACTCGGGTGGGATTTATCCGTTCACAGTGTACGATACAAAAAACTACGCACACAGCGAAGCGTCAAATTCAATCCATCACTCAGTCCACATTTGAGGTAAGCAAGCAGAAAATGACGCACAAAGGTCCCTTCGTATCCTAAGTACACTGCTAAGAAAATGACAATACCGTTCGTACATCGCTTTGTACAGAGAGAGAATAGAAGAAGATTAGCAATCGATCCCCAATCCCCAGTCTATCAGACATGAACGAATAAAGCAGAATCTTTTCAATTCAGAATGATGGTCAGACACACAATCGGTAGAGAAGACGACTTACCCAGTATGCGTGCTCTTTATCACTGGCATTCCTAGGAAAGAAGCGAGTGAACCTATGGGGAATCGTACCTTCCTCCCGAGCCATTAAAGGTGTTTGTCAACAAAAGAACAATACCGTTTGTGGGCCGCCAGGATGAATAGCGCGGAGAAGGAAGGCGCCCCAAGATCGACTCTACACGGATGCCCATTAGACGGACAATGTCGCGGATAATGCGACGAGGCGAACGCTGGAGCGGGAACATGAAGCCTCTACGAAAGACTCGAGAAGAGAAACACGCAAAGAAAGACTTAAACGCAAAGTAAAATCGCGAGCTTGGACAAGTGTGTTTGGAAGAATCAAACCCATAAAGAGTCAGATGTCAAACTATGAAGTAAAATAGAATCACTTATGATTGCGTGCTATACAAAAGAAACGTATATATACATGGAATTGAATCGCCATCCAAATCATCAACTCCAACCTTCAATTTCAGGAAATGATAATAGAGGTTCAGAGACAACATCCACGAATATATGTAGTATAGAAACCCTAAATTTCGATTCAAACCAGCAAGTATCGGGGGAGCATGAAACTTCTGAGTTTGATTTATACGAATAAATTATACGCAGGCCCTGCTACGTTCAGCCCACACAATTGCACAAATTTCACGAACCTGAATTACAGCCTAAGTCCATAACCACTCCCTAACTGCGGCACAGACATCAAATACGGCGACGCTGAATTATGGAGCACTAAATCGTCGTCATTTCGCAGCTGAAGCGAAATAAATATGACAACTCTGCTCTACTGCAAGCAATAATTGATAAGTAAAATAACTGACGCGCTGCTGACAATTTTACAGAAGAGAAATAGATCGTCTGGCTGTGCTACGACCAACAATGCAGGCCTGGACATCTCCAGTCGTTCACTTGAAGCAATAAGAAGAGAGGTATTGAGACGATCAGTGCAGTCAATCAAAGCAAGGCAGTCCGCAATGTTGATCGTCGGACAACGTATATTCGAAGCTCTGTTGGCAGGAGCTACAGCCGCGAGCGTTGCTTCCTTTATTGGACTGTTGAGGTGAGCCCGCGGACCCATCCGAGGGCCGCCAAAAGATGCAGACGATCTTGCGGCAGACTGCGCTCACTTGTCAACAATTTACAGTAGGGGTAACTCTGATGCGAGTATTGAAGATACGAGACAGACAAATCAGGTTCTGTTCAGAATAGAAATAAAGTAATTGTCGGTTCAGTCAACGTCTGTCTTCGCAGGCAAATGCTCGAGTGCAAAATAAGGAACGTTAATTGCGAGTCCGCGAGTCTTTTTAAGGAGTGAGCAACGACAAAATCTAATCATTTTTTTAAATATTCTAGTTTCATTTAAGGCCTCCAGTGTTTGTATACGAGAGGAGATCACGATTTTCGTAGAGATTTCAATAACTTTTTTCCGAATTTCGCTGGTCCCTTGTCATGATGCACTGCTGAATAATGCGGGGCTCAAAGAGCCTTAACTAATGGCATAATTGTTTCGTTCAATCATCATTCATAATATTTCAGTAGCCCAAATGTTGTTTCTCATAATTTGTTGATGTTTCACAGCATTTCTAAAACGGAGGTTGTCATCCAGATCTTCTCAGTCTTCTCGAAATCACCGATTCAATTGCAGACCCCAGTTTCGTTCGGTGCAATATTAACTGTCACGAACTTCGTTCAAAGCTTCCATATGTACAATACCAGTAGAAGTGGTGTAAATTGCAGCGCTTTGGTGACTCGGACTTTGTCACACCGAAAGAGAAGGGACCATTCAGTACGGACTGCAAAAAATAGGGCATATATGCACAAGATGTGTTCCTACACGGGATTCCCTGGGTATGGAAAAAATAAGTTAAGAATGAAAAGACGAAGAAGAGATAGCGAAGACGGTGGGAAAATTGGAAGAAGTAAAGTGGGCACAAAATTAAAAAAAAACGAAGGCATAGTTAGAGCTGTNCATACAGTAGACAACCTACCCCTATTACCTATCCTCTATGACTCCTAATAGGAAGGTCTCATAATCTCTACTCCTTCCATTAAAGTTTCAATAAAAACTCAAAGTTTTATCTCTTCCGGAGTTTCGTTTTTCCATGAGTATGAATCATACATTTGCTCCCTGTGTCTGTACTCTAAAATGGTCTGTGGGTAACTGAGAACAAGTGTATAAGGACAAGAGAGCTTCGGTGTCACGTTCTGACCTACCGCGCTTAAGCCTTATAGCATTCAAAAAATTTCACGAACTTTTGGCATCTATTCATACTTTTCGAAGTATAATGCTACGACTAATCAGGTACACAACGAGTCAAGAGCCATCGTACGTCGTCAATTCGTACCTGATTTTCAACTGGTACAATTCGTAGCCCACTTCCGACTAGAACATTTTGTGCCTGACTTTTGAGTGGGACGATTCGTACCAGACGTTTCAATTCGTACCTGAATTTTGACAGATGCAAATGGAGATCGTTAGCGGAATTCGCAGAGCAGCCGCTGCATGCTGGGCCACACTTCGAAATCCTAAGCGTGGAAATCCCTACAACGTTCAGGAATTGGCCCCACGTATACCGAACCGATGTAGAGATAGCAAGGTTTAGACCATTTTTCAAGTCAGGCTATGACGCGTAGAGCGCACACCGAAACTCACAGAGTGTCGAGTGCACAGGAGTACGTGTCGAAAAACTCGCCGTCGAGTAGAGTTTATCTCAAAACACACAGAAGGGAGTAGAGTACATTTGAAAACACGCCGTGTAGCCTACGTAGGTTACGCCATTTTATGAGCTACTCTAAGCAGACCAACCTACAGGCTCTACAGACGCACGTAAATGACGCTTGAATGCTCTCACAGCACCCCAGTTGCCGGCGTGTCAGCCTGTAAGCGACTGCTGGTGTTCAAAGGGTTCCGTGTCTCTTGAAGGGTCACCACGGGTAAATATTCGTGTTGCCTCAGCTGCCTCGCCCGTTGATCCGATTGGAATAAAAATTATCGGAAAAATTCGTTTCATTAAGTTATTAACGAGAAATTTCGTGCTATTCACCCCCGAAACAACAAGTACACAATCACGACTAAACTGCATTATTTTTAACGACCATAATTCTCGACAGAGGTCCATATAAGGTTACGGCTAGAAAGACACTGACAAGGAGCAAAAGCTGCGGCTTTGAAAGTGAAATATAATTCTCGATTATTTCTTAACACTGCAAGATCTACGAATTGTTCGTTTTATCGGTGAGCTTCAACATCCTAGAACAGTCATTCAGAGGAAATCCTCCAACAAAATATGAGGTGAATGTATGGGTGCACCGATACATAAATTAAATACAAATACACGTTCAGCCGCACGAGACGCCGTGTGGCATTTGTTAGTTGTATGTAAATAAAACGCAGTTTATCTTCAGCACAAACATGTTGACGACATTGCGTAAGACAACCTACCAAATTTGTGCTAAAATTAATGCACCTAAGATGAATAATAAAGCTACATAGTGAGTCCGAGTTTGAAACTTAGTGAATTTCCCTTCACAAGGTAATTTACACTGATTCTCTCAAATTTTGTCCGTAGTATTTTAAAAAATACAGCACCTAAAAGTTCACCGGCAATAATTTCTACACTCGCAAATAAGCTAGAAGAACGCATCGATATGGTTTACCAAACTACAGCTTAGCACGAAGAACTAGTATTCAATCTTCGAAATAGAACACAAATAAAATAATTTCTACCACAGGATTACGACTACGTACGCCCTTATTCCAGATATCTTTAGGGAATAAGATAATCAATAAAGAGATGCTAATCAACCCAACAAGAAATTTAAAGTTCAGATGCGCAGTTTAAAACCACAAATTACACTTCACGATATCTTAAAAGACCGTAAAATAAACAAATCCACGTATGGCAGAGGGACGCCATAAACAAAACACTGAAAAATAAGCTTCTATGCCCAAATTATCGAGTCAAATTATCCAATAATCAAATAAATGATAACGAATTCCTCCAATCAAATGAGAGATTTTACGGTGAATGACAAATATAAATGCACAAGCTCGCGTGTGACAGAGAATGAAGGGTGTTTGAAAATGTGCCTACGGTCTGTCATGCGCCATCGATCAATCGACCTGTAGCAGAAACTGCAACGGCCTGCAGAGTCAAAAAATGACGTTTGTCCCCTTGTCTGATAGATGTTTACCGGATTTTTACAAAATGATATCTAGATTCCATATATATGTACACTGAAGTTTGAGAATTTAGTACGAAATTCCATGACCGCAAGGCGGAAGCAATCGGTACAATCAACAAGCGTGTTACGAGTCGAGAATGGCTTCGAATGCAAATCATGATACTCAACGGAAACTCGATTATTTCAGTGGCACACAGCTACTTATTACTCTCATTTTCACAAATCATGTACAGAGATTTGTAAGCTATTACAGAAAAAATCCCATATAATCTGAGATTAAAAGTATTTGTACGTCTACATCTCACAACGTCACTCCGGGCACCGAACGTAGGGTTGCATTTCCCCGGGAGTTTAGAAGCAATGGCCGTCTTTTGCATTCCCTTACGGCGTCCGCTAGCGAGCGAGAGTTGACGTTAAAAAGGAAGAGTTAGTCATTGAACTGCCCCCCTCTGTACCATCTAAGATATAAGATAAAAAAAAGTCGAATAATACGACGTAAGTCACACATCAATATTCCCTAAGAGGCACGCACGTTTTAGAATTCAAACGGGAGCAAGGATTTTTCTCCGGGCCTCATCAAATTAACTGCCTCACAGTTGAAGTCTCGATTTATTCCATAACTATATTCATGCAGTAATGATTAAAAAAACAGAAGAACAACGCACTTATTCATGACAGTGAAGTTTCTCAAACAAATGAAAGAAAAGCAAACTGGGAAAATTGAAACTTTCGCGAGTCAAAGCGGTAACGTCAGCGCAGGAGCTAAGACTTGATAAACCATGTATCCTTAAAAGAAAAGAATGAGGACAATCTTATTTTTATATCATTCTCGCGTCCTCCTATTAGGAACCGATCCTTCTTTCGAGAAGAATCTCCTGATTTTCATCAGCCTGATCTCCTGATTTTCATCTCTTATCGGATAGTTGATGCGAATTCCCAGAAATTCATTTTTTTCTGGAAAAATTTTCTTCCCCATCAAAACTTCTTCCCTCCCTCGGAAATCACTTTCCCATCCGCCCCTCCAGCCATCAGCAGTGATTCCACTCATTTAACATCTCTCCCCATGAGACATCTCACTCCCTTTCAAAAATGCCTCCCTTTTTTCACATACAATAACACTTCTTCAACCAAATTCCAGCTCTCATCAGAAATCACCTCTAATCACCAAACGTTCCTCGTCAGCAAATCCTTATTTTCTGTACAAAGTTTTCCCGAGCAGAAGCCCGTCTTTTCTTCCACCAGAAATCCGCCAGTACCCTAAGCAGAAATCCAACGTCCTCCCTAGCAGATATTGAACTCTCTCATGAAATCCTTCCTCATTTAAAATCCTGGAATACAAGCCACTCTTCGCGTGAAATCCCCCATCCGCAATGCCACCCCCACCAAAAATCCAGGCGCTCCGACAACATCTCGCCTGTCCGTCACCGCGGTTGCCTTCACCCTTAACTAATTGCTGTAAAATCCGGCCCGTCGGCGCCCATTGTGCTCCGGTTTGTGGGCCGCCGTCGGGTGCGTCAGTCGCGTCACAGAAGATCACTCGAAAATTGCGCCCAAATTGGAAATCATACACGACCCAAGTCTCTGCAAAAAGCTGCGCCACAACATGTAATGACGGTGAAATGAAAATAATGAATGACTCGAAATTGTGCTGACGTGGAACAGTTGAAACAGTCGGAAGTGTCGCTTGAAAGTCAGGGCTTGAAATGTTGCCAAAGTGCTGGTATTCGAACACAAAAAGAAGCTAATTATTTGAAACTGAGGTAGCATTTGGCCTATGGGTTTGGTAAAAGGTCAAGGCACACGAAAATAGCAACGATCATTAAAAATACATATACCAAATTTCTTACTATTATGGTCAAATTTTAGGCAGTGAGTGTTGGATAGTCTCTTCAAGTCTGAAAAAATTCCATGCACATTGGTACTTATTTTACTTGATGCTTTAGGCAAAATTTGCAGCACAGAAGTACACTAGTAAAATACTAGCATTCATACACAGTGCACATGTAATCTGTACACAAATGTCAGTATATTAATACGCGGTGACGTGGTAACAGCTCAAGTACAAATACGTTGTGACAAAAACTAAAAACTACACATTAAATACAATACCTCAAACACACACACATCGATCATTACAAAGTAAACGTGAAAAAAAGCTCTGATGAAATAACGCTTGAAATCTGAGCGTCTAGCGCAAGCGCACGAAGCAGAAACAAATGAGTGCGAATTTAACGAGCAAGCGATGAGTGCAAATGCTTAAAGCTCAACATAACCGAGCAAAACCAACGTGAAAGAAAGCGTCGTCTGACAGTAAAAAACGGGATTCTCATTATAGCAATTTTCCACAGAGGAAAGAAAATGCCGAGATCGAAATTAAGAACGAGGAACAAAAATAATCATAGGTGACCCAATAATTAAATAAAACATCGAATTCACGAGCAATTAGACTAGGTCAAAAAGCACCTCCAATATCCACCTCACAAAAATGAGGTGAAGATAATAAAAAGAGATTAACAAAATTAGAGATCAAAATTAAGGGGAGATTATCTAGATTAAAGGGAAGAGAAGGGAGAGGATTGAGGGGGCGAGAAACACATGCAGAAGAGTAAAGCTGACAGTTGGAGTCGAGTTAGCAGACACAGGGAATCCCATTAAGGGCTTTTTAAGGGAAGCTGGCGCAGGCGAATTGGGAGAGCTCGACCGCCACCATCCACCAATGATGAAGGTTAGTTTAGTTTGAGTCCTCATTTCAACACGTCGAATACCTCGCCTGAAGAGCTAGCCACTCTAAATACAGGATGAGTTAGTGCCCCGCAAAGCAAGCCACGAGCAGGATTAGCAATACTTTAGAGCATTCAGCCCAGTTGATGCGAGTTACAGTTCACCTCCTCCGGGATTCGGAATCGAGTTAATGAATTCTGACTGTACTGAAAGGGACGGAGCTGTAGACGCTCGGAAGCCGCCTCTCCGCGAGTCCGAATTCCCTCGTCGGAATTTTGGGTCAGGGGTAAATTTTATTGTCTCGTGAGATTATTGTTGGAGCAAAAGTGCTGATACATCACAAACGCTCGTACGGATTCATTATTGTAGCTACTTGTTAATGTAACCTGATGCTCATGGATTTATTGAAATTTAATAAGGACGAATACCTCGACAGCACGGATACCGAAGAGTTTAAATTTAAAGCTAGTTCATTCAGAGCGATCTGTAGACGATATTTTGACTATGTAACGACAATAATAACCTGAATATACCGGTCGAGCATACGTAGAAGCAGTTGGTAAAAATCAGAGTACTAAACAGTTCCCGTGGGATTGGCTTGACATATTAGTAATGCGTCTTTTTCCGTGAGTTTCGATTGCTGTTCAGAAGAAGAGAAATCAGTATCTGTGAAGGGATAAATATACAGTCATTACTTCACAAACCGTCGACTACTTACAGACGCGATTGTCTGCAGATGTAGAGCAACAAAACATGCCGTATATAATATCAATATTTAAATACGTCAATAATAATATGAAAACACAATAGGAAAAAAGTCTTGCTACACTAGTCATCAGCAAAATGCGGGATCATAAATTATTAATTACGTTCCAGTGTTCCCTAAAACTGTAAGGTTTTAGAGGAAAATCAGGAGACTGTGATTGCCTTCGATCAAAAACGGAAAAAATTCAACTATAAATTTGATAATAAAAAGTATATTTCTAAGCACATATAGAGACATGCAAGTTGGTATTCAGCATATAGAAGAAATAAATAAAGTTCACACACATAACTTAATTCCAAAGTATAAAATGTAATTCATGTGTTGCCTATAAAAACAGCCCAAGCCCAATTAGAGCGCACCAAGGCTACACTCTACTGGCTCGGCATGTATGCAACAGTAAACGTGCGTGACGGACAGCCGCTCAAAAACAGTAGGATGTATCAACCTTCATATGGAGGCTAAGAGCTCGTCATTACCGGCGGGCGGCCGGAAGAAAACCATCACTTGAGGCGGTGACACGAACCAACTTTGCGCACGGGAGCACATCGCGCTCTACAGGAACATGAACAGCGCGTATCGTAAAGCTGGGCACTGGGAAAAAATCACAGAGATGAGCTCGCACCAAACCCACACCCTGCTGAGCACGGAGTGGACCCGCATTAGCGACAGTGTGACCGTTGAAACTGTCCTGGACATGAGTATGAATGCAGTGCGTATCACGAATACCAACTGGATGCATGAAAAATGTAGAAATTTGAGTCGTACTGGATAGAATAAAAAACACTGGTAGGACCTGGGAAAACTTCGAAGCGATGTTTTAAATCAGTGTTTCCCCGAACTTTTTTCAGAACGTGACTTTCAGTGGTACCAAACCAATCAAGACCACTTTTATAAACCTGCTGACAACGCACCAATTTTCGATGACGCAGATACACTTGAATTTCACCCCGTTCCGGCAAGCTGAATGAAGCACATACAGGTCCCTCCATGCACTACAAGGACCCATCCCTTTGGGGTCACGAGTTCAAGAACCATTGTTTCAAATGAAATGCTCCCAAGTTCAAGGCATCGCACATTAATAATTCCATGTTCTTCATTAACGAGAAAGGGAAATTTACGTTATGGAACACAAATCCATCGCCCGTTTGTTTTTATTTAGAAAGTATGCAATATTCCTGGGATAAGAAATATTCTCAGCTCAGTCATGAGAGACCCGTAGACAGGATACCACCACCATTCCAGGCTCGAATATCCAGTACTATTCAAATGCCGTTTATTTTCCACATCTAATTACTGAGAGAGTGTACCATGCGAACAAACAATAGAATTGGTGTAATAAATACGGGTAGGGTGACGAACAGACGACAGACTGATAGATGGTAGCAGAATAATGTAGCAAAAATCGAACAGCGTACAATTTTTGAGACTATGGCACCTGTAAGTTAACTCAGTACAGATAAACAAACAACCCTGCACACACACAACTACTGAATAATAAACATTCACACCAGAACGTTAGTAGAAATAATAGACTTCGCACATACATAGACGTCCGATGGTAAAAAATGCGAGTTTTCCATCGTAAACACTGAAGAAAAAATGAGAATACAGCGCAGACAATAGACGCAGTTAATCATTCGAAATACACACGTTGTCAACCTTAAATGGGCGCAAATAAATAAATGAGCGCAGTGAGCGGAAGTCGGCCAAAAAGAGGACACAAAAATGGTGGTTGGAAAAAGCTGGATTGCGCGACAGATACAGAAGGCAAAGCTCCAGCTGTAGCGCCGGGAAAAACAGATCCAGGAAACTATTTAACTCGCTAACCCCCGAGTCGGCTGAATGGCACAAAAACTAAGTATTATTCACCACAGTGTAAGGCAAAGCTTTCAAGTAATAGTTATAGAAATACCTTGTCTGATAGATATATTCGCCCACGCATGGAAAAGGTGTATAATGAAATAAATTCGTAAGCGAGAAGACACTCCATTCCATGCAGAAAAGAATCCTAAGACCCACTGGTACCGCGTTCAAGTCCCGTTAACATAACACCCTTCGCTACCAGAACAGAACTGGCCCTCTGACGACCACTGGCCCAATACGACCCCGTTTCAAAAGGCTGCAGCTGGATTTCCAAACAAAGCTAAATGGAGTGGTATTGTAAAAACTATTCGGTCATTAGGGACCTAATTATGACGCACACTTCAACAGCCCTGTGACAGCACGCACACTCAGTCCCCTAACGCGCATGTGCGACTCTCACTCAGGTGGTCACGACTTGCAGAGCTCAAGTGTTATATTAACCCGTCACAGCGGCAACTCGGTAAGCAGTGGTCCCATTCTTGCGTAGCTAGTTTCTTAACTTATCTATGGTTTATGGTTACCAGATAATATACCTATTACTTGGTCCGTATAACCGACATTCTACTGTAATTTAAAACTGAATAATATTAAAAGCACAACAGACACCACAAGCACAACAGACACCACAAGC
>VOMN01141556.1:0-22777 GCA_014899125.1 Orchestia grillus
CACGTGAGATTCGGCAAACGTGTCCACGCAGGTTGCATCACAGCTAAAGCTCCTACCGTTAAGAAAGGAAAAACTTATGCCGTCAGGTTTCTTACCATCTCCCCTATGGATCCCAACCGGTTCCAGATTAGAGGGGATACCAGCATTACGTGGTGCCCTCCGAATCACATCATTCAGAGCCGCATACCGTGGGTGATTACCAGCGCTAAATCTACACGAGAGACCGTGCAGACCTCTAGCATCCATCATCCGGCCACAGCGACATGGATGAGGCTCACAAACCACAGCACCCACCCGCAGCACAACAGCGATCCGGAATGATACAGGGTCTAGTTGATTTCTAAGAGCAGGAGAAGGCAAAGCATGTAACAAAAGTCCGCCTACTCCAAATTCACTATGAAACATAAAAAAATGTAAAATTTGATAATAGAACCGAATAAAAATTTTCATTTTCCCGTCGGAACCCATTCATCTCAACAATTAACGAGACGTATTGTGTAAAAGAGAAAACTTTGCACTTTACATATTTGCATTCGAGGGGAAAATCGGATGCACCATCCTATAGTTGCCAAAGCAGACATTTAATACAAATTGAGTCAGCAGCCAATTCACCTGAGATTTAAATAAACCTCGAAGAACCTGATTAGCAATGCAAATTGAAATGAACATCACCAACTGTTGCCATTTCGGTCTTCCAGTTCGTGCTTTATATTCGATTGGGGATAACTTAATCGACGTATCGTATTTGCTGCAGCAAATACAGCAGAACCGAGATTTCGCAACGTTCATATTCCATGTTCTTACCACTGTCGTGTCACATTGATTTTCATTCCAGGAAGCATAACGTGTGCGCATAGTTGCAGGATAGTGTGCGGTGGAATACTCTACAATAATTCAATTCAGTTACTCTTATGAGTAATAATAAAATAGCCGCGAATTCAGCATAGTAAATGTTCACAGCAATTCCGCTAGGGCGCCGAATGGATTTCAAACAAACGGAAGCATGCAGCTCGAAACAGCTATCGAAGTCAGCTAGAAAACAATTGTCAACATTTTCAAGAAATTTAACCTAGAAGCAGAGTTTACTTCCATTTTACTACTGGAACATAGAATACTGGAGACACTACGGCATGAAGATAAATTTGGACTTCGGAGCTCATACCTGTCACCTGACGGGAGCTCAGATGTTGACAAAAATTACTTCTTAGAGCACCAAAAAATTTTCCTTAAATATTGGGTTTTAAAGTTTTAATATTTTCACACACGTTATGGTTTGAGGTGCTCTTGTTATCAGAAGCGTTTGATTCCAATCACGGAAGTCACTATGTGATGATAACCAAGCATTAAAAATGAGCAATTGCAGAAAAGCATAAACTATTTTCAAATTAGTGCATGTATAAAAATGTTCTGGGGAGAGACAATCGTGTAGAGTAAAAAATCCTGGGTTTTAATTCATATTTTAAACAATTACTAAAAAATCTATTGCATACTTATGGTAGACATGCATATCCTGTAATTCCTATTAAGAGTATTTTTCAATGAACACTCTTAAGTACACAATATATTAAACTAGAATACATAAAAAACTCAACAAAATGTATACTGTCATCCAAAATCAACAAATACATGCTTCATATCGGTGACTCGATCCGCCATTCGCAAGAGAACTTCATACCTTCTTAGATGCTTGAATTGACGAAAACTAACGTTTTGATACGAACTGCAAACGTAGGTCGAAATTTATAGCCTGAACTTGAGTTCTATGCCTACTTACTACTGAGAAGATCAATGCTTCGTTGAAAAATTGAAAGACAGATAGATCCAAAAGACCCACTCCAAAAATTCAAATCACTATCATCAGCTTCAATAAAGTTGATCATAAATAACTGAAAGCTTTTCATTCGCGTTCTAATACATCTATTCAGCCAGAACACATCAGTCGTTTGACGACATAACAATTTCCTAACTTCTTTTTGGTCGCTTGGACGCAAGTGTCACACCGACCAATCCGTTCTCCAGGTGTTAAATTCAGGCGTCACAAGTCGAAGCTCAAACTCAACTCCGCCATCAATTTCAGCGCACATAAATGGCACTGCCGAGCCACTGACGGAAATTTGAGCGTTACTGACAAGGGACGAAAATTCAAGAGTCAGGAAATGGTTGCTTGATTGAACGTCAAATTTTCGGAGGGGTTCCCCTGATTGGCAAGGCTGTCAAAATGGAATTTCGCGTCATTTTGGACAACATGCAAACAAGTCCTCAGGAAATGTTATTGAAAATTTTACAGATGGTGAGAAGAGGGAGATTAATGCAATAAATACACATGTGACAAAATTCGATGAATTCTTTCATAGCAGTAGCGGTAGTGGTAAGAAGAGTAGCGCTTCAGTAACTAGGACAATATCGCCTCGATTCAAAAGGGACCATTTAGAATGAACTTTAGAAAATGGGAAATCTATGCCCAATGTGTATTCCCACGCAGGATTCCTTTCGCATTGAAACAAAGTTAAAAAGATGGAGAAAGAAAAAATGTAGAACAATCAGCCAAATATATGATGAAAAAAATGGACACAAAAGACAAGTCCCTAAGGCCTGGCTAAAACTGAGTTACTCTAAAAGTATTTCCTCCTGGGGACTCGAGCCCTATTCTTTCATAAAAGCGACTCTTAAGGTACAGGAAGAAGAGGGATTTGGAAGCATCTGGAAAGTGAGGGAATCATTCATTCATTCATTACCCGGCTTCGGCAAGTCTGAAGGGTAGCTTTTTGAAAACTTACTTCCATGTCTCGGCAGAATTTCTAGCGCTCATGTGTATTTGAATTAAAAATTACCTACGACAAACAGAGTAAAGAATGCATTTGATTCTACCACAACAGAGAAAAAACCGATAAAGGATTTGACACACAAGGACTTGAGCCTGAAAACTACTAAGAATATTAGTTTCATGTGTGAAAATGTGTACGTATCTTGATATTTCACATTAATTTTCAAAAACAACGCAAGAATACGTGACTTCAGACGTACACATAGAAATGATAACGAAGTGAGCAGCGAATCATACTCTGTTAAACGCTCCAGACGATGTTCGAGAAGTACGGATGTTAGAATCTCTCCTTAAATTGAACTGGTGGGAAAAAGTCTAAATAGCATCTCGGAGACGAAAATATAAATGAAAAAACATAAATCTCATCAACCATGGAATAACCAATATTGTCAACACTATCGCTAACTATATAGTACGACTATCCCATTCAAATTTAATTTCTACAGTGACAGCTCAGATATTTCCGAATAACGGTCACCTGAGAACACCATAACCTGGAACTTACAACGACCGCTTACTAAAAAAGGTAAGAATTGAGCTCGAAAGCAAGCGTTTACGTGCTCGGAGCCGCTTCTACACAGGGGCTGTTACCCGCACAAGAAGTGCGCTGCGTCAGAATATTAGAGCCCTAAGGAGCCATCTTTCCTGCGTTATCTGGCACCAGATGTCAAGACCAGCCTCTCGTCAGTCACGCGCAGACGCACTACTTTGTCCCTCGGAAAAGCCATCGTATTTTTTTTCGCTCATCTCTATCAGCGAGAAAAAGTGGCCTCGGGGTAAGCCGGGATGGCTCGCCAAGTTTGGGGTGTGAAATGTCACGTTAGGTGTATTAGCCCAAGTTCAAGAAGATGAGGTATTGGTTATGCTTAAATGACACATCAGAGGCGAAAGTCATGCATGTTAAATAACTTTTAACGATAACACCTTTCCCCAGAAAAACGTAAATTTAAGCGTAAAATGTAATCTAATCAACATTATCTCAGAAGCGCACATTCGTAGCGCTAAAACGCTAAATTTTCTGAGCGTCTTTAATTTGACTCCGAAGTTTCAAGAGTTCAGAAAAAAAAATTATCATTAGATTTCATTGGTTTTAATACTTCAGAAACTATTTATCAGCAAAAAAAACATCAAATTGTTCAAAAATACGTTTAGTGATTTTGATTATTGCTTTACTCTCCAGAAGTGTAGAGAAAATAATAAAAAAAATATTCAAGCACATATATTACAATGATGTAATTTCCCCATTCACAAAGATTCAACAGGCTTGAAAAATGAGGCTTCACCTTAGTATCAAGAGGCACAGCTTAGTGCAGAGCCTCATTCATAAGATGTACAGGAACATATTCCCGGATACCGTATCCTTCAGAAGTGGTACGAAAAAGAAATGAACAGAGAATAGGAGTAATAGTCACAAGATAAGGGATGAAATCACTTATGACAGCCGTATACGTAGACGCGCTACAGATGTTCAGGATCGCTGCTCGCTTTGTAATAAATCTCTGCATTTTACTAAGAAGGCAAAGAGCTTATAACAAAGGTATACATTTCACTGAGAAACCGAACAGTCCATGTGAAAGTGGAAGGCATAATCCATTGTCACTACGAGGTTCTGTAAAATCCACCAGTAGCCCATGAATTTTCATTTAAAAATTTATGGGTAATTTCATGATATGCAATTATTTTGCATACGACCTTTTAGAGGATTGGAAACCATTTAAGTTCGTTTAACGAGATCTTACTTCAATGTGCGCAATATTTACTCAGATCCTTATTGAACTGCAGCTACTAAACTTTGGTTATTACCTTGTACTCAAGGCTTAATTCCTTTAGGGGTCATAACTTGAAATTTGAATAAATGCAATTGATTCCTGTCGTGGAAATTAATTCAAGTCAAATCGTGTGACGATGCGTCCTGCGGACTAACAAACGCTCAACACAGAATCGAAAAAATCAAATAAAAACCACAGCATTGAAGCGACCTCCGCAATATACTGAGGGAAAAATGTTGATTCCTTTGTTCAAGCGTGAATTATGAGAGAGGGTAATGAATTTAGGAGAGAAAAATGAAATCTGTAGAAGGGAAAATGTTCTGTTAATTTCGAAATATTTCAAAGACGCTCCGAGCGGAAGGTTACAAGGGGAAGAGGGGTCCCTTAATTCAAACATAAGCGTGAACTGCTGAGGGCAATAATCTGCAGGGGCCCGCGAATAAAAGTCGAGAAATCAATAAGCCCCCTCCACTCAGGGCAACAATGGGGCAAACGGATCAATAATAAGCCAGAGGGGAGCCTCGACCATGTACACAATGCTCCCGGCTATCATCCATATACAGATCTCTGAATAAATTAAAAGAAGACCACTTGAAACAACTTCCATCCGAGCAAAACAGAATCGATTCAAGCACCGCTGGCAAAAGACTTCAATGTGGACAGCCGATGCTCAGTAGGAATAAAATTTTAAACATCTGCCGAAAGAACAAACTTAGATGTTACATTCATAGCAGCTGAGTAAAAAGTTAAATGAGCATTTGCGGTGAAAGAAACAATAAAAGTGTATACGAAATGCAAATTATTTCCCAAGAAAATTGTTTACCAAAGCCCAAAATTTGTCTACTCTGTCATGAGAGAACAGGAAGAAGGAAATATACTAGAGACGAAAATTTGATTTTATTGTGAAAATAAAAAAGTACAATACTTGAAACAAAAATGTTCACCCAGAACAATGCTGCAAATAGAAACACTTGTTCATAATTTACTCAATTGGAAAATCATTTCAGCGTTATAAAATTGCTGTTTGATTATTTGGTACAGTTAGTGCTCCAAATTAAAATACTCGTGTTATTATTCAGAACATTTGTATAGTAAATTTCTCAACATAGCTGAATAAAGTCAAATTTAGAAGCAAAAACCCCAAACAAATTGTATTTTCAAGGTTGCGTTAGAGTGTAAAACAAATCGAAAAAATTAGAAGTCAAAGTCTATGTGTGAATGGTGAATGGCAGCGTTTCACAGGTCCCGGTGGGGGAGCAATAATGTAATAAACAGAAATTTCGGAAAGTGGTTACAGAGGAGAATGTAGAATACACTTATACTAAAATCAAGACGTTAGAGTCGCACAATAGAAGCAAATGACCAGCAATAGCTCAGCTCGACACGGACATGCACTCTCAGGAGTACCAGCATATACAGAGGTCGGTACCTAGCGCTTTGAGATGAGAATAGTATATTAACTAATTTAGAGCTAGATATCCACATAAAATGGGATTCCAAGAGACTGAAGAGAACGGTCCATTTAGTGAGCACTTAAGAGAACGGCGAATCTATCCAGGTGTGTTCCCACACAGGGTGTTACATGCGTAGGACCAGCAAATTAAGAAAGAAGAGGGAGAAAAGATGAAGAAGAAACAGCGAAGATGGGGTGAAAAGTGGTAGAAGCAAAGTGGTCACTGAAAATAGAAGTCTCAAAGGCCTATCTATAGCAGAGGTAACCTAACAGTGCTGCCGGCGATCGCATAACACCTCTGCGTAATGCTTCAGAAAGCGATCGATATCATTGGTAACAAATACCTAGTGTGCGTCAGAAGCTGGGAGAACCTGGGCAGTTTCCTCCATACTGTTAGCGATGAGGATAAATTACCCGGAACAGGTGATTTGTTATTTTCTCTTCATACGAACTACTGGACAATTACCTACAAAAAGTAAGCATGGCAAGAAAGAGGCAAGTGCACCTAATGAAATGAAAATGAATAATAGCTTGAGACAATAAGTAAAAGTGGGTATTTTAAGCGAAAAAAGCGTAGCCAAAGCAAGCGATAAATTTCTGTGCGTACAGTAGGTACCAAAAGACCAGCATAGTTGATTTTGTAATTCTACCTCAGGTACCAAAAGACCAGCATAGTTGATTTTGTAATTCTACTTCAGGTACCAAAAGACCAGCATAGACGATTGCAGGTGCGGTGCTTGATACACGAACCTAGTCCTCAAATTTAGTAAAAAATTTACAACGCACTTGTGCGAATGAAGACGCAGCTAACTTCACCATTTATGAGTTAGAATTAATACTTAAATACATTCACGTGTAGGAGATGCACTTTTCGAATGACGAAACCTTGCTAGTTTACCGAGAAGAAATTAATATAATATGAAAACAATACCCCACCCATAGTAGGTCAAAACGATATTTAACACGTTGACTCCGATGCTCCACACAGGTAAAATTACATGCCGACAAATATCTCTACTGTTACTTTAAAACTGAAGGATTTTGATTTCACAAATTTAGTTACTCTACTAATTTTCTTTCTAATCAGAACTAGCTTATTCGATTGATGAACACAAATTTGAAGAAAGCTCGAAAATTTGTATTTATACATGATAGTGCTTTGGTTACAATAGGTTAGGTTAGATGATCGCAGGTACCATATATGACCCACTTCTGAGTCAACGTGATAAACATAATTGAGCTCGTTGAAGCGACGAATGGACGTCTCGCTTGAGCCATGAAGTTAGCAGTGACGCAATCACAATCGGGCCACATGACGAGAGCGCTCGCGGCTGAATGACGCACTGAATAATTGTAATCACAGAGCGTCCAACCAGGCATGACGTACAAATACTAGTCATGAATGACGTACGTGTGACGTCACTGTGACGCTCAATTGATCGCTTTAGAGCAGCAATGTCATGTGAGACGAACGGGGTGCATGGGTGAGGCGCAAGCATGAGACTAGCAGACGACAATCATGGAAAGCGCGTTCGACGAAGTAATGCAACCCTTGATCTACTTTTAAAGTCTCGTTGTGTTCGGTGGCGCGTGAACTATATATTTATTACTGAAAACTTCAACGATTTTACTTGTAAAGTAATAAACCTTGGCAACGTATGTAAATTAAATGCCGTCAGCGATGCCACCATCACTGCCACACTCGCGAGACTAGAAATCGCTCACAAATAATGTGGTAGACTTGAAAGTCTGAAATCACTTACACAAATTCAAGCAGCTGTGCACCACATGAGACGGTAGCTATGCACAAGACATTTCAACTTTACTTGAAAAGCTCAGGTAGAATGTGTAATAAAATGTAATAAACGCAATATACCGGAAAGGACACTAAAGTATGTACCAAGTTAACAATAAAATAGGGGACGGAGGACTCAGGGTTTTAAACCAGATTGAGAGCAACGGCCCGAGTGGCGTTTGCATCCCTTCCAGGGTTTAAAAGTTCATTAAGTGCCCGGTGCCATTCCATAGCATTGCATGAGCTCCCGTATGTAAATCCACGAGACGCTTTTGTAGAAAACTTGCTTGATGAATAACAGGCGCTCGCTATAATACATGTGACAAATTTTATTTGGATCGCACTATTGAGAAAAAACTAAGTATATTTCACAAAGGGTGGTGACTGTTTACCTCACTGAAGGAAAATAATGCACGTAGAAACGATGGAGGGAAAAGATAAGATAAGCCCCCGGGGTTGATGTTACGTACAGACAAGCTGAGATAAGAGAACTCGCATTCCCTATTGTTGCAGATGTCAGAAGACGAAAATATTTGCTGCCTATGATCACTTTTTTCATTCTTTTATCCATTCCTCGTACCCTGCATTTGAAATGATAATAAAGTGAAAGGACGGATTCCATTAATTTACTTGATAAGAAAATTTGGTACACGTATCAATTTAACAGTGAACATGTCGAGATATTTCGGAAGCAGAGTTCACCCCGCGCTCAGGTTTTTCGGAACGAGTCGCTAGTATTACCTGTACTTTAAAGTTTACCCTCACAAAGATGCCAATAACTGCTTCAGAGGAGGGCGCTGTTAAGAAATTCAGAATTAAAAAATTAAAGAACAACCAGTGAGAAAGGCATGAAAATGGAAAGAAGCAGAGTGGAAACAAGGATTAAAGTCCTCATGGCCTAGCTATAGCTGAGGTAACCTAATCCAAACGTCAAAATCGATCACAAATTCAGCGGTTACCGAGAAAAAGACACGTTTCCCGAGACTCTTGACAGCTTGAAAATTTGCTACGGGCTCTGAACAATTGATATTTTAGTGAACTCGAACCCATGCCAGGAAATGCTATTTGAAGTAGAAATTGCCAATAGGTCGTGGTTATCACGCAATAGTGAAAAGCATCATGCACTATACTCTCTAAATATTTGGTCAACCATCACTGGCGTGAATAATCGTTCCACTAACTTAACCTATTCAGCCGTGCTGAACAAATTCGCTCCGCTTGCTTGCTTGAAAGTATAAGAACAATACATAAGCCTCAATATTATGCTGTAGAGTTCCTTATATAGTGTATACAAAAACTACGATCGAAAAGTAATTAGTGATAAAAGTCACAATTCGAAATTATTTCATCTGTGTTTCGAATCGACAGTTTTTTATTATAGAGTTAGCTAACATCCCTTCCTAAATTTTTATTGTTACATAACTACAAATTATGCGTGCACAATATGTAAATTCATTCAAAATATATAACACATTACTGTAGATAAAATATTCAATTTCAAAGGACGTATCTTGACCTTTCCAGACGTTGCTTTGTCACTTTGTTGAAACGTGTTCACCAAAGTGAAAAATAAATTCATAAAATTTCATGAATAAAAAAAATCTGCCATAAGCCGTTCCCCGCGGTTGCTTCAGTTCAGTGGAAGAGTTGCATCAAACTCGAAAAAAGTAGGATCTTAAAAATTTTCATGGAACTTGTGTAGTACTAAAACTATCCAGAATTATATTTCAAACCCTTTGCCATGCATTGGAAGTGCCCGACAGGAACCCTGGAAAACCGAACATTTAGCGTCCAGTTAATGCTAAACCTTTGAACATGTTCAATTTCACTATTTTCCTGGAGGTGGATTTCTATGGATTTCAACTACGGATTTAAATACTGGTACTTTCGAAATTTGATAGACATTGTGCATTGCACAGCGGCGGCACTCCAGTGTTGCCTGGGTTTGAAGGCCCAAACATCGTCTAGGTCAAGGTCTGCACATAAAAAATAAGGGCTACAAAGAGTGGCATTACGAATTGGTAACGCAATTGATGCTACGTTATCAATTTTTCTTATATGAGACATTATTCGATACTGTGGCAAGGTATAAAGCTGTAGTAATTTCTGTATCGGTAAAGCATGTTTCAGAAAAACGAAAAGAAATCAACAGTTGCTAGCTAATTGAGCGCAATTAAATGAAGATTAGCCCACAATGTACGTCAGTAAAATTGATGCAGCTAACAAGACACAAAGGGAACGTTGACAACACATCATTAGCGGGACGGAGTTGTACAAGGAACACCACTAAATGCACTACAACAAATCAATCATCCCAGCCTCGGACACGCATCCACGAACTTCAGGCATTTTTCCAAGTTTGTCCGGCACGTCGCACTCACGATCGATGCAGAGTATGGAGCAGTCTCCTCTGGTCATAGACCTCCACCAGCAAGCACACTTCTCACCTCATCAATACTCCCTGACCTCGAATCGGAGAGGCGAGAATATTTCGTACTGTCATAGAACGCAAGATGTTCAGCAAGATTTGCCTTCGTACACGTACATGCCTAAGTACAACCCCTTAACAATTAGGCCAAAAAAAAAATGTTTACATAGCAATGCGCGGCTGATCCGCCGTGTTTGATCTCATGGTTGAGGGTTGGCTCCTGAAAGCGTGAAATAAGGATCCAAAATTTCGCAGCATAAAAATTGAGTCAAGTTTAATTTATGAAGATCCTTCTCACTACTAGAGTCTGCCAGGGAAAGCTCGAGAGCCCGTGCATGAAGCTCATGTGGGAACACGATGTTTTTCACCCTCAATGAGTAGTATTCATTTTGCCAAAGTATTTACGAGTATTCACGTACAAATATTAAAAAAAAGTTCAAATTCAAGATAGTTCAAGAAAGTACAAGTGCTTAAGAAAGGATTAAAGGTAGCATTTAATGAGAAGTGTTCATCTTGCACTGTGCAGTGAAGAGTCTCAGGAAGCGAGGTTGTTCACGAAGCTCGGACGCTATGACACGTAAAAACAACCGCTTATGTACGTACAGAAATATCTAAAAAATCTATGCGTATGAATTTATACCAGATCTCGCTATGTGACGAATGTTTTGTGCAGCTCAGAATAGAAAAAAGAAATAAAAAGCGTTACCACCGATAACAAAAAAAAATCTTCAGAGCAAATAACTTTCAAACAAACAAAACTACAATAGTTTCATTGCTTGTAAAAAAATTAGGTCTCATGATTACTTCATACATTTCATAAAAAAGAAAACAGGACCTCGCTCTGATGAAACTACCAAGACTGTGGAGGTAATGATACAGACCAGAGCTGAATTATTTACGAACTGCACTCATTTGCATAACCCTATAACAAAAACCAAGAGCTTTTTACCTCACCTCGCCAGAACGAATTCAAGTAACAATGATCAGTATTCCAGTCCACTGTATGAGGTGGATCTATCACCCAAACTAGATAGATTTTTGGCTTCAACACACTTGTCTGTCCATTGTTCTCATCGACATCTCGTAAAATGAGGTGCCACCAAGCCGCGGAGGTGCAATATTTGTGCGGCAAAACCTTTTATGCTTTGTCCTTAATGGGCAAATCTGCCAAGAATCAAGAAAGAGCTATTCTCGTGAATGATGTGTACACATCTACACGTCACAATTGTGTTTGTAAGATATATTTCCTTCTATTCAAAGTATTGATATACCGAAAGAATTTGTACATTCATGAAAGATCACTAACGCCATCAACTGCGATATTTTTTCTAAGCCTGAATGGCTCAAAATTTAGCTCGTCACCAAATTAGATCGAACTAAACTTTCACCATCTTTTTCCCTCGCGGTTAAGCTTGTGATTCCCAGAAGACATGCAGTGAATATCATGGTCAGCCCGCGTCCATTTCAATTAAGAGGACGATGCAATTAAAATGTACATCATCTGAAGCCTTTGTTGACTCAGCTGTGTCCTCCGGCCCGGGTAGCTTGGGGCTGTGTGCGTGTGTGAAGAGGGAAAGTTTTACCTAAAGGTGACCAAGAGAAATTTGCGGATTAAACGATATGTGCGCAAATCTTTTAATAATGTATAGAAGAGCTTTATAGAGTTGTTTCTACACATGATTTTGAACGTCGCATCAATGTTCTGCGTTTAGAAAATGAATAACTCAGAAAACATGGGTTAGTTAAGAGCTGCAACTGTGTTCAGTCATGAGCAAAGTACAATATAATTCTGTTGGAGCGTTTCAAAGATATCATCAAATTTAAATTGTGTGATACCTTTGTGTTTTGAAACTTACAGGGAATCTTTGGTCACGTGCGCTATCTCCCGTCCCATCACTTCTTGGTGAGTTTGTTTTGAGAACACACGCACTCAATACGTCACTGGTCAGATAACTGAGCAGCGTATCCCTTCTTGAAGATAACCTACTCTAATTCTCCGTCCTGCGTGGAATATTCAATAGGAATAACGCCAAAAATTAAAACACGCGAAAGTCAGCGTGTAATTATTATGCACCGTATTTTCGTTTTAGGGCCAAAATAAGTTGACCTGATAGGCAATCAGTAAATTTGCATGCGATGAGGTAGAGAGGAGTTTAAGGCAGCTTGTCTTTGGAGTGCGCGGCACTTACGCTGCGAACTATTTGACTCTTGGGCACATAAAATCATCTAAATTTGTTCACAACTTGGTAGGTTTAACGTAGCAGTAAAAACTAAGCTGAGACTGAGGTGTCCCTCTGTGACTGGAATGCCTAAGTGAATGCAAGAGACCAACAATCCCTGGAAAATCTAGTGGATGATGCAATTATTGCCCTCTTTATAACAGAACACCTATGATCTTCAGACTACAGACTAAAATGACCTTCGTACTTCCTCTACGATAGGAAAATCATCTAGATTCTAACCAGCGTCTTTTACATTGAACGCAGTAGAAATCTCAAAGGGAAAATACGCTGTTAGAGTAACCCTATAAAGTTCGAGCTTCGAAATCAGCACAACTCGCTGTCTAGAACCGGTGAAAGAACGACAGCAGAAATAGGAATAATAAGAATAAATGTATGACAATAAAGAACGTGCAATATAGTTTGCATGTCCAGTTGCCGTGCTTTCATTGTCAGCGACACCCATAAAAGAGGGAGGAAGAATGAATTTGATTTTTTTTTTCATACAAGCGTCGCGGTGAAACATCGTTTTGCATAAGGAATAACTTTTTTAAAGGAGAACGACTTGGAAATTTTCGGACACCCTACCATGTACACGTAAGTTTCAACAAAAAAATTGGCATAAAGAACTGTAATGCGCATGCCCAGTGAGACATAACTTATGCGGTTGAAACTGAACAAGAAAGCACGAAATTATTTATTCATGTACTAGCAGCATTGGGTCAGCTCTCAGTGTCGATGCTTATACATGTACTGCCTCCAAATAACGAGACCATTCCCGTCCTGAGGACATGTGGCGAGTTCTTCCGCTACGTGCAATGAATTCCTGCTAAATTGTGAAGGGATATTTGCTGGTCGCTATCGAATGGTCATCAACTTCTACGCAATACGTGAATGAAGTCAAAGGTCATTAACTTCTACGCAATACGTGAATGAAGTCAAAGGTCAATAACTTCTACGCAATACGTTAATGAAGTCAAGGGTCATTAACTTCTACGTAATACGTGAATGAAGTCAAGGGTCATTAACTTCTACGTAATACGTGAATGAAGTCAAAGGTCATTAACTTCTACGTAATACGTGAATGAAGTCAAGGGTCATTAATTTCTACGCAATACGTGAATGAAGTCAAGGGTCATAAATTTCTACGCAATACGTGAATGGAGTCAAGGGTCATTAATTTATACGCAATACGTGATTGAAGTCAAATAATCATTAACTTCTACGCGATACGCGAATGAAGTCAAATGATCTTGTATTTTATCTGAACTTCGAAGACCTTGGAACGAGTAGTATAACAGTATGGTAATATCTGAATATCGGCTTTCCATTTGCGTCGAAATACTATTTCTGAAATATTTGTGCCTGAAAGATTCAGTGAACTGTACAACTGTCATATTCACATCGTACACTAGCCAACTTCATCTGTATCATGCACGATCTTAGTGCTCGGATTTGATATAGAAAAAAAGTGACCTTTCATCGCCCATAATGGATCTATACATTCTTTGAAAACATTCGTAACCACTAACATATTTATTACCTTTGAAAACTTTCACAAAGCATGATTCTACGGCATTACTGCAATTTTCGGGTTGTAGCATAAGCTCTACTCGACTTCTCACAATAATGCATTTGAATACGTCTCCTTGTCACAGGCATTCACAGAGTAACTTTTCAACACGGGATTCAAAAAGGCAACGCGACGAATTGCGCGTTCGCTGTCACACGTGACGCGCGCGTGCCTGGAGAATAGGGTACTTTGCTACTTTCGGCTCAAGGCTTGTACGACTGGGCTTAATTGCTATCCTTTTCGTTGATTATGTACGTGATAGAAGTGCTTTCACTTTATTGAACCACTAGAATAAGAAATATTGCAATCAAAATGCTCATCGGTAAAGAGAATTATGAGGGGACACATAACTAAGCAGAACAACAATGCCAACTTCCATGGGGGTAGCGGGTTTGTTAAAAAACAGCCAACAACTGCCAAATTTTCACAGAGCTGGTGCATCTATAGAGCGTGCACTTCCAGCTGACAGTAAGGGATTTATTACAAGTATTCAACACAAGCACTCGCATCAACAGAGCAAGTTAAGCAATGTCACATTCACGCGTAAAAATGAATTAATTGCTCCGTCTCCCGTGTTCTCCGGAGTATTTCAGCGAAATAATTTTGCTTTCAAAACATGCGAAAGTTGATGATATTCGTTTTCGATTTTAAATCAATTTTCATTGAGAGAGGTAAGTAAATTTGTAGATAAGTTGATAAAGGTCGTTGACGAAGGTTGAGATATTGAGGGGAATATTAGAAACTACGTAATTCCGGGTTCAAACTGACCTAAATATGAAATCAAGGTAACAAATCCAACACACGTAATGATCAGACATATTTGAAATAAAAATCACAACAAAAAAAGTTTACCGCACAACAGTTTTCCAAACTTTCAATCGCATCAACAGATTTATACACCTTCTGAGACTACGCATGTATAACCCTTTATGTGCAATCCTTTGCAGACATTAACATTACGGCGTTCAGATTCACCAATCAAGGACAAAAATTTCGGATCCTGCAGTCCACTGGCATGCTTGCACAAAGTTTTCCATCGCGCCAAGCTGAAAAATTTCATCCAACCTAACTTATAGAACACATAATACAGCCTGTCGTATTCGGTGTTGATGCCACCCTCTTCCCTAGGGAGTTAGTCTAGCCTTTCATTTCAGTCACTCTATAGCCATGTTGGTCGGCGGGTTTCCCCGATGTCAGACCGGGAGAAATACTGAGCTTTAGAGAATAGCAGTGAACGAGAGTGTTCATCTGTACGTATTGTCCTCCACATCAAAGGATGATTACCTACGTAGACGCCGGATTCAGACCAAGTATTCAGCCAAGTGTCCATGGGTAGTAATTCAAGACGAAGTTAGGGGGACGTAGCCTTAGGTTATTATAAATTGGGTATACGCATGGGTAAAGAGTGCAGTATTTTGATGAGGGTATGCTTTAGTATTTTGTAACGTATTAGTGACAAATACAATAAATGCTATGGAGTGGAAGGATGAGAAGCAACGATGGGACTGAAATGTTGCGATAGATTTCTGAAAGTGAAAAAACTGGGAACCACTTATTTACAAGTGAAATGAAATTTTGATGTAGAAAACGACGGATATTCACTAGACGTACAAGAATGTTAGAGGGAAACCGCTAAAACTCGTTACAAGGGAGAGTCTCAAACGATCGATAATGCGTAGAATGAATGAAATACGAATTAAGTTTAACATCAAAGAACAGAACAAAATTTGTGAGTAGAATTTAAAAGGGAACTCAGAACGCCAAAATGTCAGAGTGATGCTTACTTTTCCCTGCCGACAGGTCGACTTAGGATGATGATAGCAAGGCACGACTCGAAACTGTACGCTGTATTTTGATGCACAAGAATTTGATACGCGAAGACTAGAAATCGAGGAAAATTAAGTGCAAAGGTGCACTCATATACACAATGAGTGTGAATAATAATTAAAAAACTAGCTTTATAAGGTGGAACAAGTTAGATGGCTCGTCATCAAATATTATTCGCCTCGCACAGCCACTATCAACTATTCGGCGATAATTTCAATAATTCCAGCTACAGGATTTTCTTGAAGTATTTCTAAATAATGAGTTACAGATACAGAATTAGATGCAGTCGCTCAAGTACTCAAGTGAAACTGCCCTAACTATATTAGGAACATTTTTTTTTAATCAGATTTCAATAAATTTATAAAATGAATTGCATTAATATTATAATTCAAGAGACTTCTATAAATGGATTGTTCTGTAAATTCGCTCATCAGAAATGATTCCTTCACCATCTCTAGTGTTTTATACATCATCGTCAGTTCGTTTACCCTAGAAGGACCAATGACACAATACTGAATCCTATTGAAAGGCTGCTACTTGCTTTTCATAATAGTTGAAAATGTAGTTTCAAAGCAAATGTTCATAAAAATGCCGCTACCGTTCTGTAGAAGGCTAGCTGAAGTCAGATCCAGAAAAATATTAGGCGTTAACGAGGGCAAATAGAAGAAGAGTTCCTCAGATCGACCCCCAAGAGCCCCAACGGATGCTGCATGAACAGCACAACGCAGGCTGCAGATAAGGTCCAATTCTAACAGTCAGTCATGAGATAACAGAGCTACCGCGCTCTACAAACAGACGTCTATGTATAAATAGCAGAAGAATTTGTTGTCCAACGTTTTCCGAACGAGTGTTTATAATCATATACCATTTTGGCCAAAAAATATTTTGTATATTATTTTACAAATTTGTCAACGGGGCGGCAAAAATGTTACACTGGGTTAATTTCACTGAAGTGAAATGGAGGTCATGCGGCAACGTAACACCGATCAATATAATATAATAACGCTGTCCGAAATGAATGTTTGGTCGCTATCGATCCCAAACTTCCCTCAAAAATGAAATGGCATTTTGACCGATCAGCGTTTTCAGCTTAGCTTCTATTAGTTTCACAAATACATTGGTGCTAAATGCTTGTAGTAACTCTGTTTTGTAGCGCTAAATATATTCTACCAGAATTTGTTTTCACCAAATTTGGTTATCCTATTAATCTTCCTTTTAATCTAAACTAGCATATGCGAGCAATGAAAACAAATTTCAAGAAAGCAAGAATTAGTAATCATACATGTTAGTGCTTTGATTAGGTAAGGTTAGGTGATCGCGTGTGCCATAGATGCATAACGCACATCGTGGCCAAAGTGTTAATAATTTTTTACGTCACACAAACTACAGCCCCTGAAACATCTTCCTCCGAGTTCATGTTCATTTTACGCAGTCTGTGCTTATGCTCATCAGCACACGAGCGCACCACGGCACATGGCGATTCATGGATGACCTGATTGTGGCTAAATAGGAAAATACAAAATATTACGCGGACGGGTGTAGGTACGATGAATTTATAAATATTTTCAAATGGTCAAGGTCATTTTCCTGAAGAAAACGATCATACATAATTTCTGGGTACGACAAAATAGCTACAACAAAAAGTGGCGCGGGATAACTCCATTTCCAGAAATATCTATTATGAATCAACCAACGAAAATCCTCCTTATCAACTATCACCTGAACCAGGAGAGTAACCAGAATAATGACGTCATACAACATGGAACAGAGACTGGTGCATTCTCTCTCACACTGATGTTCGATCAATAAAAATGCACGCCAGATCTAACGAGACAGCATCTAGAAGTGATAAAAATAGCTGCTGATTATTAAACGTTCACCAGATTAAACAAATCCCTTCGTGTCATTCACATGTAATCGTTACTATATATAGTGCATATTGATGTACATTTACCTCGTTCTTGAACGAATCGGTGACTTTTTTCGAGCAACACTTGGTCTATGAAATTAAAATGTTGACTAATAAAAATAATTTGAAATCAAAATTCGGTATAAACTTAGGTCTCCGGACAAAAAATTGGTCACCTGCGATTAGTAGGTGTAGCACTTTTATGAGCATCATAATGACGGCAATTCTGAGCGGCATTGAGTTAACAAGAATCCTAATATACATCTGGAGGATTTAAAACTAGTTTTTCATCGACTAATCTCATGAAGCCACAGCACGTGAATGATCTTCTTCGTGTCTAACTTGTCGTTCTAGGTGGCCCCACAAATTGCCTATTGGGTTCATGTCCAGAAACTTAACTGGCCAATCTAAATGCCCGACATATTCTGAATTCACATAATTTACTTAGCAACTCAATGCAGTCATGCTAGTTCAGTTTGACGGATAGCTCAACTAGAGGACCCAATTCTGTGTAGTTGAGAAAGCCCCAGAACATGATAGACCCCCTCGTTGTATCATCGCCCCATGCACACAGGCTTCGTACACTCCACTTCTCCACTCCTCTATAGTCCAATGCGGGACAAGCGCCACATAAGGTACACGCGACCATCTAACCTAACTTAACGTAACCAAAGCACTAACACATATGTCAACAAATTTTTAATTTTTTATGAAATTTGTGTTGTTCAATTGAATATGCTAGTTAGGTTCATAAGAAAAATTAATGTGATAATGAAATTTACTGGCACGAAGTTGTTTATTTTCAAATTCCCACGGGAATATTTGTCGACACGAAAGTTTACCTGTTGAGAAACGAGTGGTCGTATGGGTAGGAGCTAATATCATCTGTTTACGAGTCACTCCATACATTCGTTCCGTGGAGCTCCCTACGAGGAGTTTGTTTAGGAACATCAGGAGAAGGGTCAACATTGATGTTTCGCAGTAGTTCTATCTTTGATACAAAGCGATTACTGTCAACAATTCGGGATACACGGCGGCGGTCCCCATTGGTTAGAATTTTCTTCCAACCACAATTTTGCCTTCAACTACCATATAAACCGGGTTGTTTCCTATGTTGACAGACGTGCCTAACATTGCGCCATTAATACTTAATCGAATTCCGCTACTTCCTTCACTGGGTGTTCCTTAGCCCGACCAAATACAATAGCCCCCATTGCCTTTCCGAAACGTCTTGCTTTCGTCCCATCGTTGTGAGGCAACAAAGAAACAAAGCTATATCTTGCCAGCTCCGAATGAAAAATGATACTAGTTCAGTTTTTGGATGTATCCTAAACTTCGGTTACAGCTTTGAAAACAGATTGATGAACGTAATAAATAATTGGAGCTCAAAAAACAATAGGTTGCTAATTTCTTGTCCTGGTAGCTTATAGATACACGATATTCTACTACCAAAAAAGATCGTAACGATACTAATTTTGGTAGTTTTGTAGCTTCTTTACAGGTTCTATATTCAATTTTAATTAATCGGAACTATAATTCCTAAACATGAAGCCTGAGCTCCAACCATAGTCAGTGTAACGCCTTCTAAAAGACTAGGCCATTTTCAGTCACAACAGGGTATAACACAGCTTCCCGAAAAAGTATTTTTTGTGCTGGAACGTTTCCATACCATGAAACAAGGGCCGCCATCGTGGTATTTTGAACAAATTAGAGGAAACATTGAGATAAAATGTTTACTATCGATTAATGTAGCAATTAAAGTAAAAGATTAGAGAGCAACTTTTGTTCTTAAACCTCGAGTGCACCTACTTTTGTTTTCGACTTCTTGGAAGCGACACAGTCATCCCCAGCATCAGACGCTGGTGACGATGACGATCGTTCTTTGAGGCCCCGCCGAAACACCTCAGGAGGCGGAGAAATGTGGCCCAAAGGGGGCACAGTGAAGGAAGACTCCTGAACAGCAGAGCACAGAGAGGAACTGCTGACGGACAAGTGCTTCTGACGGAGAAGTTTCTCAGGTGCAATTAGGCCACTGGCTACAATTTTACTGAACGTCACCGTCTTCATGGTCTTCATTTGACTAGAGGCCATCGATGGCGCTTGAACGCTAAAAGGAGCCACCTTAATAGTGAAAATTTTAGGGGATTTCTTCTTTTGAGGGCCCCAAGCGTACGAAGTCGGTGCTTCTCCCATCATATCCAAGGTCACTTCAGAAAAAAAATCTGAATGATTGAACAAGCCAAAAGTCCGGTCAAAGATCTCAATGGAGTGGTTAGTTGAACATTGATGCTAAATTTAAACTCTATTCGCCCTGAAACTTATCGTCAGCCCGAACTTCGATCGGGGCGTTGTGTGGCAAAGCGACCATGCTTTAAATGGTCTTTATTTTCATTACAAAAATTTGATGGAAAAGTCATTAAGCGGGAAGCCACAACCTCATAGTTTGATAATAATCTCTAAAATGTTGCAATGGCATAAGGGTGTTCCATAGACAAAGAACTGCTAATGTGAAGTTACAGTACTATCGACTAACGAGCCATTTATTCGACTAATGACCCAATACATACTTTAGGCTTCTCTTCACATTACTCCTATGTGACATCACCGGCGTATCCTTCAATAAATTGATCTGATATACTCTCAAGCGACGGTAAATTTATTCAGCACTTTTCACTGAGAAATTCCCACACGCTCAACTAAGCCCTTACACAACTCACAGGACCCGGACACATTTTCAGTGAAAACGGAAAGATTTTCACGGCACTGTACGACACAGACATCTTCACTACACTGCGGTTGGTGTCCAACTGTGAGAGCGCACCTCTGAGTGATAGCACTCAAGGTCTCACGTACGCTTCGTGACATCAGAATACGCAAGCAGCCAATCGCAGAGCTCGACAGGTACAGGACAGGTAAGACCGAATGAATTGGGAGAGGGGGAGAGGAATATTCCTGGTAGTCGAATTTCATTTCCTTCTCCGAAGTGGGTGTTCTTTACCGACGCACATGTGCTCGGTTCCGCGCGTAAGTGCGGTACTAAACTGAAAATCTATGAAAATAAAGTGCCAAAATTTGCGTCGGTAGAGGGATTTTCTAAGGCCATAATAGAAAATTTCCAGTCTTAGCATGGTTGGATCATTACTGTGCATGGCTTGAAATTTACCTAACTGCTCTGTAGAACTTTATTTTTTCAAGGATTTTAAGTAACGTGGGAAACAGAACAACGTCAATCCATACCGACAGAGAACCCCAATGTGAAAAAACTAAGGAGTGATTTATTTCCCCTTCAATTTAATAAAGAGACGTGTCGATATTTTCTCTTTCCAGGAGAAAAATAAGCGATCGAGTTTATGAGTTCACAAAAAATTATTTGTGCATGTCAGGCTTTGGAAGTCCCAGCTACGTTGTGCCAAATGCACGACATTTATTTTTAAATTCTATATAGCACAAACTGGTTAGACACGCAAAATAATATTTGATTGCACACCCAGTTACCAAGGAGATAACCTGATGATCCTCATTATCTATGAAATTCTTATTTCCCTCGTAGAACATAACATAGAACAAAAACAACGAGCGAACATCAAAACGAGGATATCCTGGACAGCAGAACAAGGCACAACACATTCCCTTCTCTCCATGCGCTCTCGTGCAAGAGAAATATGCGCACAAAGCCTCAAATTCTAATGTAAAATTCAAAGTGCGCAGTTGGATCGACACAGGCAACCTCGTACTCGACCAGGCGGCGTTCACAAGGCAATATTTTTAGAAGAAATAACTTCGTTGAACGTGGTAGTGCTTGTTTCCAAGAAGTTTGATCGATATGCTTCCCTTTAAATTTTTATCGCCGACTGTTGACCTCTCCGGCGGGCATAGAAACAGAAATTACCGCTGCTCGACATCGATGTTTCTTCAGCCGTTTCTAACCCCCAGGAAGAGAACACAATATTAAAGCTGTTGCGCACTTGACAATTTCATTAGATGCGTAACTACCGATGCTAGCTGTTGATATTTATTGGCAATCCCTCCCGATATAAAAGTGTGCTTACTTGGTGTTTTCCGCTGTTTTATCATTGAAAGCATTAGTTGTTTATATGTAATTGAAATTTCTAGCTAGTGAGTAATTCAAAAACCTGCTGGTTTGTAAATAGAAGTACCAGTCGATGCTTTTTTGAAGTCACCAGCTGATAAATACTCGTAATTCGAAAAAGTGTCAGCTGGTTTTTGATTGGAAAGCGTGTGGACCCATGTGCAGTTATTACCGACAAAAGATTCATATCATGCAAGAAATCGATATTTTACAGCTGATCACACTCACTTCACATGGCGCTGACGGAGAGCCTATGAAGGAAATATGAGATCATATGCACAGTATAAGTCCTGTGAACGTTTTACCTTGCGCTACATTTCCACGTGCCTGTAGAAAACTTGAATTGGGCTTGAAAGACAAAACGTAAAATGTTTACCATTATTGACATAATATCGTTACTATTATAACAATACGCAATATGTTTTCGTACTAAGAAATTATTCAGTGAATCAGATTCGGAAAAAATGGCAGTTGCTCGATAAGGCTGTATCTTGGGAAGCACCTTCTACAAAAGACATAAAAGGAGAAATGAGGCGTAGCAGCTAAATCTACAACAGGGTATTGATCGTCTATTTCCTTCATACGAGACTAAGTACAATCTTTTTCTGACTCCCTCGCTACAGAGCAGCTCTCCTTAAGTCATTAAGGATCGATAGGACGATGTGATTATCACGAGCACAGTTTTCCCCGCATAGAGCGCGAACTCGTTATAGCAAGCTATTGCTCTACCTTCTTGTTTGCTTCTTCTAATACGCTCTATTTGCTTGTTATGGCGCAAGTATTCCTTTCCAATGCTTTTTGATGTTGGCTCTAGCTGATACCGCTTTGTGCTGGGAACGAATGTAGAGTGGAAAGGGAGGTCGTGTCTCTCACAACTCCTCGAACACCAA
>VOMN01141606.1:0-11713 GCA_014899125.1 Orchestia grillus
GGTTCTTCGTCATTCCTCATTTGATTGTAAACCTGTATCTTATGCAAATTACCTGTGGTAATTAAATGTTTCCAAATGTTTCCAAATATAGCAATGTTCGAATTATTTTCGTTTGTGATCATCGTATAGCGACGGAGTCTTGAAATGTTTTTAACCAGCCATGCTAGGAAATGAAAATTTTCGATTTTTTTAACTTCAGGGAGTCCACTGTCACGCACATCCTCCCTGCGCCCCACAGACGGAGCCCAAGCCACTTCGTTGTCCGCGTCCCCAGCTACAGCGCGGACGAGCTCGAGGAGCGGACGCCAGCACTGCGTGGTTTACAGGTTCAGCCGTGACTACCTGTCGGCATCAGTCAATTGTTCGCTGCACCACAAGCCCAGTCAGGCGTGTAGAACGTGCTTCACAGACTTGAACCGGAGCAAATCGGCAAGAAAAACATGCTCCAATAACTCAGTAGAAACAAAGAGCATTCATAAAAGCGAGTCAGAGGCGATGGAGTGTAAGCCGTTAGCAGGAGTTTCTGTGGAGACGTTATCTACTGGGCTACCTTGGCTATCATCAGGAGAGCTGTGTGAAAAGCCCGCTCATTTCAATGAGAATTCTTTACCGCCAGCGACGGAGTGCGAAGGCTCGAGCAGACAAACGAGCCCTCGGGCGAAGAGCCCGTCTGAACTCCACCAACGTAACACTTCGCAGGGCGAACTTAACACGGCGTCCACTCTCTCTTTTGCTGGAGAATGTCCTTTCCAGAACAGCTCTTTTGCCGACGTCAACCTTGCAGTACGACAAGAAGATGGTGAGAGAAATTCTCCGTCGGACTCGATGCCTCCAGGTCAAAACCCCCGCGAGCGTGAGTCTAATCTCAGCAGTCTGCACACTCGCAGCACGGCGCGCCTCAGCTGCAACAGACGGTGCGGGTGTGGGACTGCCGAGCTCCAACCAAAACTAATGAAGTGCGCAGGAGTGAATCCCGCCTCAGACCAATACTACATACATGAACGGGCTCCACAATCTTACAAGTACGTTGTGAACGAAACTCAGCAGGAGAGCTATGTCTGAGGTGCCAAGCGAACACCAGCAGCATTCTGAAGGGGAGCCATCCCAGGAGCTTGTGTGGTTTATTACTATTACATTTTAATAGTTTATTTAAAAATTACAATTCGTTTTATGTATGTGGGATGAGCAAAGAGTCTCGATACCCACATATTTCAACTAGGTTTGAGGAAATTAAAGTTTGTGAGTCGTACATGTCATCGAACTGCTGTCACCAATAATTCAAATATCCTCTGTGTAGAACTACGTTTTCCGTCACAAGGAATAGCTGCATTTTCTTTTCTCAATTTGGGCTATTTTAGCACAAATGGTACTCGCGTAATTTCTTACCAATTCAGTTTTGTTTAAAGCAAATGACCTCAAATTGTTCACAACAACAAGTGACTCGTGTTCCTTCGCAGAAGAAAAGTAGCTCCCGCTTGTTTCAACAGTGACTCATAATATTTTTTACGTTTAACGCTTTCTTAACTCTTGACTGGAACAATTTACATCATAAAATCTCCGTGATCTATAATTTACTAAATCTTTTGTTCCCTCAGAGCTTGATAAAGTCCTCACGTCTCGATCAGACTCGCATACTAAGTGTATGCTGGTGTAACTTTACCCTCATACCTCCCACCTCATTTAAGTAGACCTGTGTTATGTATAGCTCATGAGCTGCTCCGCTGAATCACTCCATTTGATACGTACTACCTCGTTCTCAAACAATTTTGCATCGTCCTCCAACCGTTTTAAGTCGTGCTACAACCGTTTTACATCGTGCTGCAACCGTTTCAAGTCGTGCTGCAACCGTTTCACATCGTCTTTCAACCGTTTTAAGTCATTCTTCAACCGTTTTACGACGTCCTTTGCCCAGGATTAAAAGTTCTGAAAGACCCCACCATCCACAAGGGCCGCACTGGTACACGTCCTGTCACAGCAAGGTGACTGCACCCGACGAGAGGAGCCACAAGTCGCTTCGTGAGTTTGCACCCCGCATCTTAGAATTTCTTTTATATCTACTTGAAAATTTACTACCGAAAAAAATATATTTATAATATACAGTAAACATTGAAAATGTTGAATGATGCTCTGTGTAGTTTGATGTTTTATAATTTTAGTACAAGATAAAAATATAGGGTGTGTAGCTTGAAATATGCTGGGAGAGCTATAGGTCCATTAATTGTGGAACATGGCTTGTTATTTTTTCTGAGTAAAAACATTGCCAGTGATGTGAATGGAATGCTTTTCACCAGAAAGTTCGGTATTTATACATAATAAACTATCTTCTCATTTTTAAAAATTCAGTCACATTTTTTGATCGCATGAGTCTTTTTCTGGTTAAAGCTGTTACTGCCAACTGGTCGAGAGATCGTGGCTAAGCACAAAGCTGTTAATGAAAATAACAAGCGATGGCTTCCATTGAAGAAGATAGAGGTGCGAGCTGGAGTGGTGTGGGGTTTTCACGCCAAACATTTCCCGTTAAGCTCTGAACAATAACAAGCGATGGCTTCCATTGAAGAAAATAGAGGTACGGGCTAGAATAGTGTAGGGTTTTCACGCCAAACATTTCCCGTTAAGCTTTGAAGAATCACTGCCAGTAATACTAGCAAAGACACAAAAATAAAACAACTAAAGCTAGTACAAACATCTTAAAACAAATGTAAGATAAAATAAAGCTTTCGAGTTAACCAGAGCTCGTCTTCAGGGTTGGTAACACGACATATCTGGATCTGAAAAAAAATGTTCATCAAAACAAAACGAGGTGAATGAAAATACGTAGAATCTCTGTCCCATATCACTTACAACTTTCTAATTGAACCAATTTCTTCCAACATTTATGCGGCGTCACAGTTCCTCTACGAGGCCTGTTTCAGATCACTGAAACCGTGCTCAGCGTTCTCACTTTACGTCCCTGTACCACAATTGTAGGGGCACCTTCTTCATGCTGGTGGTGTTTAACGTTCAGGAATTTGTAATTAATGTTTGAATCTATTTTCAAAACTTGAATAATTTTTCATAACTATAGTATTATGCGTATAAAGAATTTCGATTCGTTCTGGTGTATGTTGGATGTTTTGATGATGCCCACTCTAAATTCCCTGTGGTTTAATGAAAAGTTAATTCTTGTTTATACTTAAGAAACGCCAGTAGATGGTCTCGTACTAACAAGAGTTCATCAAATTTTCAACTCGATGGTGTATTGAGTAAACATTTCCCCTAAGGTTCTAAGGTTTTTCATATCTGTTAGCATGTAAGTCAACACTATAATATATTGAATGGATTTACTAGACTAAAAAGGGCAAGCGTATGGGTAGACAATTAGACTGTCCTTCGACATGTACTAAGATGTTATCTTTAATGAGTTCAATGTTCTAAAGTCAAAACGACTATCAATTCTATTGAAATACATATATCTTGCTATTCGTAATGTGTGTTAGTTTTCCTGATTTAGAAACAGATTTTTGTGAATGATTTTCACGACAAACTTTAATTTATCTAATGAATTAGCCCACCAATAAGTTAGAGTGAGTCGTAAGACGCTGTACGGATAAATCGTGAGGGAACCCTAACCGCAACTGTAAACAAAGCTGTTTGGACTTATAGGTTTAAAAAATTTAATAGCAATTACTGTGTCAATGTTGGTCAAATAGCACCCATGCTATTTGGTTGGGGGCTAGACGCAAATAAAATGAATAATTATTTTACGATAGGAAGTTTGTGTAGAAGATGAATCTCATATCTTTATCAACATGATAACTTGAGGGTTTCCCTGATGCAGAGACTCTTGTTTTTCTTCGTTTGTGCCCGCGCACACCTGGAAGCGTCTGTGCCCGCGTACACCTAGAAGCGTTTGTGCCCGCGCACACCTAGAAGCGATTGTGCCCGCGCACTCTTAGAAGCGTTTGTGTCCGCGCACACCTAAAAGCGTTTGTACCCGCGTACAGCAAGAACTGCGTTTTTTGTGAAGTATTTTCCCTTCTTGACTCTCATTTCTGTAATGAAATCAAATTAGTATCATGGTTACAAACACACAAAAGTCAAGTTTGTATAAAATTTTTAGAAATAAAAGACAACGATCGTCTGCCGTTACTAAAGGATTAGGTATCCCATGGATAATAGATTATTCTAAATTGTTTTCGTTGTTTGAAAAAGAATTGTATCTTTTCATCTGTCATGCGCTGCATCATTTAAGAAGAAAAAAGTCAGAATCAGTACAGGGGCTAAAGCTTCAGGAAGAGAGCTACTCACAGCAGTATTTNCGATGCAGGCTGTAAGATGGATACGATATTCCGTGCAGTTGACCGCAGAATGTAAATATTAACCCCCGTTTTCAGCTATAATTTAACAGCAATTCAAAATGAACGGCAAAAACTGACCAAATGAGATTTTCCATGTAAAAATCACGTCTGCTTCTTTATTTTCTTTGAGGACCTGTTTCCTTCCTCTTTTCCTGTTGCAAATAATTTTCTAAGGTATACAATGAGAATTTTATGAGCTTTTATGTATGATTAATATAACGTTCGTACCTGCATAGATGATAAATGAAATGAAAGTAAATAATTTCAAAGAAATTTTGGATCTGGGGTATTTTATTGCGATGTCCACGTTGGTGTCGAGATTCGGCACTTCAATAAAGCACACAAGAAAAATTAAACTTATTTAAGTTTTTAAGCAGAAAAAGCTAAAAGCAGAGTTTTAAGACCATTTTTAAAAAAAATCTAAGCAAAAAATCAAGAACAACAATTAAAATTGTACGATTTTTCAGCAACATAAGACTGATGTACGCGTTTTTACATAGTTAGGCGTTGTCTGGTTACAGATAACCAGCGAGCAGCAACCAGCTTCCGATCAGATCATTGTCATGTGGTCCCGCGCGGTAAACTCGCAAGTATTGCGGAATATTTGCGATGTGTTCGACCACCGTATCATGTTCAAGTGTAAGCTTCCAAAGCTCTAATACCGATTTGAAGAGCTCTAGGCTGTGCCGCCTAAGCTGGACCTTCCTCTAAATCTGGGCACTCATGTGAGGCTCAGTATATGGTATGCTGTAGAGATAAATAACATGGGACAAATTAAATAAGAAAACTCCATACTGGGATATATAAAATTCACATACTAAAGCATGGCTTGTGAAAATCACTTGTTACTCAAGTAGTAATAGAAATTTCACTCCCAATCTCCTGAGAATCTAATGAGACAAACTTCATAACCTTACTTCTAGTGTGCAGCTACATGGATGAGCTTTTGAAATCCCAATAACACAGATCAATTACATGTATCTGATCTGTGCCAATAACGACTTAAAGAAGAAGAAAAAAGAACGATTTGAAGAAGAACTAGTTTGCTTTTAGACCTGATGACCAGCGAAACAGCTGGAAGTAACTGATCCAAATTTATGTTAGAAATTCCGGAAATTTCGCGGTTGTTGTTCAAAGATATTTGGCGAAGAGCTGTTATTTTCTGATGAAGCAAAAGGAAGTCGAGTGGACAAGGGATGGAAATGTGAATGATTTGAACAGCAAGGTAACAAGAACTTTGTATGATGAAGCAGAAGAACGATTGGGCAAGTGAAGTACGAAAGCAACTGAAAGAGACAGAATTGGTTTACTTAAAAGACGAGTAAGCGTTTGAGAAGAAAGACTTTGAATAAGAAACAACAAAAACTGCAAAAGTTGTTTGAAAAGCAGAAGATTACAGAAATTGAGTGGCAGAATGTGTGGGATGAATGTAGGTGTAAATAAAAGAAAGTAATGTGATTAATTTATGAGGCTAGAATGGGAGGTGAGAAAATTGAAATTGAGAAGCTGTAAGAAAAAAGTCAGATGGAATAAAAGATTGGTAAAATTTCATACAAGGGAATAAACAAAGAAGTTAATGTGCATGGATTTTTAGTTAATGGTTACTAATGATAGAAGCAGTTGCAAAATTTTGGGAAGATAGAGCAGAAATAAATGAACAAGGAATTGCTGTAATTTTTATGAATTTTCAGATTAGTGGGTATGATCTGCATAAACATATAATACTAGTAGGTAAAAATTCAATGTGAGAAGATTAAAAGTTTTTTTAAAGGTGAAGAGTGGGAAAGCTAGTAGACCTGATGCCATGGCTGATGGTATTCTGCATGATTTTTATAAACATGGATGTAGGAGCATTGTGAGCATGTTGAAGTATTTAGTGAGATAAAGGGGTGAAAGTGATCCAGATGTGTGAAACAAATGCAATGTAGTTTTGTTACACAAGGGGGGTTGTAGGAAGAAATGTATTGCTGTAGAGGCAATTAGAGTTGAGTGTTTTCTCAGGGAGTGATGAAAGCTGTATTAAATTACAAGGTGACAATTGAGTGGAGAGTGGTAGATAGCCTAAGGTAGGCAAGATGGGATTTGAGTCTAAGTATATGAGAGAAGGTGTTCAAGAGGCATACAAGCAAATTAAATATCGCAAAGATTGTGTGTTAGGTATGGAATATCTGCTAATGAATAGCTTTTGAAAAATTAAGAAGGTTAAGAGAATTGGACTGCAAAAAATGGTACAAAAAGAAATTGGTAGAGCAAAAGAATATGGATTGGACAAGTAGAAAAAAGAGTATAAATGCAAAAAAATATCTAGTCTGGTATGCTCAAAAGAAGGTACTAAAACTGGGACTGAGATATTCTATGATGGAAAGTTATGCAAGACAACTTTTAGTGAAGGCCAGACTGGGATGTATATGCAGTGTGACAGTGGGCTGGCAGGAACAATTAAGCATTTCATTTTTTAGTGTAGTAGTAAGCTTTAATGTAAGAAAATTTTAATGAATGTAGTGTATGAGTAGTATGTAGCAGTTGAGTGATAGGTCAGAAGTACTGAAGAGTAATGAGGATTTGTGTATGTTATTGTGTAGGACAAGATAGAGTGTGTAATTTGATGGTTGCGGATGCAATGAAGAATTTCTCAGTGAGAGCATGGAATAAAAGTCAGGGATAGGTAGTATTGGGTAGGTTTTTGTAAATTGTTGACCTCCCAAGCATGAGGGTATCTATATTTTTGACAAACTGAATTACCTAGCAATTTTGCACTGGTTCTCATCCAACATAAAAACTTGAGAGCTCTGAATGTGTGATCAGCTTGCTGGGCAGCTTGTTGCTAGCTGGACCATTTATTACCAGCAAGGCAGCTTGTTGTTTGCTGGCAGCATGTTGTTTACTGGACAGTTGGTTGCTTGCTGGGTAGTTCGTTGCTTGCTGCGCCAAGTGCATTATGTTCATGATGATTTTTGGTTGTTCATTGCAGATATTTAAAGAAAATGATGATAAATATTCTGACTTTCAATATGCTTTGCTTTGTGCACCTAATTTTCAAGTTTTAGGCTGATACAAATTAATATCTTGGTACTGTGAGTTTAGTGTTGAGTTGAATGGAAATAAACAAATTTTATTGCTTTTGAATGCCTAATGTATATTCCAAAAAACTGTGACATCAACTGAATGATTTGTTGACTTTTCTTTTATGTTCTCTGGGAATTTTTCAAATTCATGAAAAAATATTTGGTTTTCAGATATAATGGAACTAAAATAACTATTTTCTTATATGCTCATTTCCATAGGGCATCAGTCAAATTGTTATGAATTCTTCTGTCAAAGAGATGGTAACCAAGATCATCTTGTGTCATTAAGTCTGTGGGTTCACCCTGCTGTGTTGGATAGGCTGCAGGCACTGAACAAAGGTAGACTGAACCTCCTAAAGGGACTGGTTATGCCAGAGACTCAATGTGATGGACACTGCAAAATGTCAAGTCTCTCATGCTAGTTGTCATATTTGGTTATTTGTCTAAAGTCCAAAGTTCAAAATCTAAAGTATGATGTAGTCATGTTTCACTTAGATCTATTTCATTTGCTACATGACTTATGAATGGGAATAAGGTATTATAGTTTTAGTAAATTTTTTTAAAAGTATTAGAAATGATAAATTTTTTGTGTACAAATGATCCATAGAATACATACATTACGGTATTGAATGTATACATGCTATTTTATGCATCTAATCATGCATTTTTTACACTACTGCATGGAAGCTACTTATAAAGGAAAATTGTTTTATTTAGTTGCATTTTAAATTATTTAACTTATGACTTTTTGCCTCAATAGTCTTTGTTTAATTTTCTTACATTAGAATTTTTTTTTCCTTATTTGCATACCTTTCAGTAATAGGTTATATGATTTGATATGTGTAGTTCTTAAATTGTAGTCACAAAGTATCCATTAGTTAATTAGTGCTTTTTATATTTGCAATGGCTCCAATATTCATTCTTGTAAGCATTGTTGCCATTCTTGGAGGTGTCTCATCTGATGATAGCAGTGCAGGTTTTGGCAGAAATTCTGAAAGTTTGCCCCTGACAAAGTCGGGGCACAGCTCCACGGAGGCTGGCAAGCGCAAGGCTGGCCTGTTCCGCCATTTGGTGGCCCCTGAGGAAGATGTCAGGCCAACTGGCGGTGACTGTGGCGCACCTCTCTTTCTCTCTCCCCTCATTAATGATGGCAAGATCAAGGTGAGTTCCTGTTTCCATGGTGTATACAATTGTGTTTGTGTTCCCATGGTGTATACAATTGTGTTTGTGTTACCAATGTGTGTACAATGGTGTTCTTATTTTGATGGTGTGTACATACAATGAAAATGTTCTTACTTTCATGGTGTGTACATACAATGAAGATGTTCTTGCTTTCATGGGGTATACATACTGTGAAGATGTTCTTGCTTCCATGGTGTGTACAATGAAAGTTTTTTTGATTTCATGGTGTGCACAATGGTGTCCTTGTTCCCATGGTGCATGTACCATGAAGGTGTTCTTGTTCCCATGATCTTGATCCAAGGGCCAACATGTCAGCCAAAAAGTTCTGTCTAAGAATCACGCATTGTACACACAAGTGGTGTACTATATATGTTTTCCTACTACATCTTTTTTTCTTGTTACTGTTATGATGGTTCTTGAAATACAATTTTATTGAACTTGAAATTCATTTTATCCATTGCCTTTATTCATTTAGTTTCTTTTATTTACTTCATTTGTTTATTTATTTAGTTCATTCAATTCGTCAAAATTTGTGTCATGCTGTGATGGATCTAACATTGGCAGGTATCATAGAAACCAATGTTTACTTAAGCTAAGCTTTGTATAAATATTTACAAGGAAGTATTAGGTTTTAGTAGCTATAACATACTTTATAATAATTGTTTTGTTGGGATATGTAGGGGATGTCCAGGATCCATCTTGTAAGGATAGTTGAAAAAATCAACTTTTTTATTTATCCATCCAAGCTCTTGCACTGCTCAGCTCAAGGGTGCAAGTTTTCAATGGAACAATACAACAAAAATTTTGGACGTGTCACCTGCTCAATGCTCAATTATAAATAGGCTATGTCAACTGAAATAAAAAATAGCAGTGGAGTGAATATTAACCAAAAAATGGGAGCATAATGTGTAAAAAAAATTCAAATTGAAGGAAAAATGCTATTGATTGTATCAATAATTTTGCCTTGTTTATTTAATTAGAGGTTCATATAGTTCCTAAAATTGTAGCAACTTGTTAATAGGTTGCTGCAACCGGTTGCAAGAAACTGTAAAGACATTATTTACAGAATATACAAACATAAATTATAAAGTAAATCATTATATACACGCAAATTTGCCACTTTCTAGTAGGTGTGAAATTTTGTACTCTTTTTCCAGTAATACCATGCATCTTTTTTGTGAGTATGTGTAACCATTTATTTTAGCACTGAAGGAAATAAATAAGGAAACATTCACAGCTTCCTAAACTGGGAGACTGTGTCAGAGAAGGCAGTGCATTAGTGATGCAGAAAATGACATTGTCACACAAGTGCTTCTCTCCTCACATGGATTTACTTTGTCATTTGTCTTACGCACAATATTTTTGTATGGCATGCTTGTGTAACACCATGCTTTTGTAAGGTGTCCCAGCAAATTTTCCTGTTATAAACATAAGTAAGGTAAATTGTGATGAAATTTGGTTTTCAAATCATGCTGAAGGATTTTACTACAGCTTTTGATCAGTGTCATGAAATAATATACTGCCCTTGCAACAGCCATGTAGCTAAAATATTAACTAAAATGACCATAATTAGTAAAATGTTTATGAAAACTACATATCTGAATTGTTTTCTGTTCTAATGCTAGTAATTGTATTTCATTTTTTAATCATTTTAGAGTACATTAAAATAATATTAGTACTGATAATAATTTGGTGCATCATTGCTATGGTAAACAATCATATGTTTGCACTGTTTTGTGGTTGTATGTACTGATTTTCTCCCATCAAAGGGCATAAGATGGGCAGTAGGGTGAGGTTAGTTAGGTTTGTTATTGTATGCTGTGGGGATTGGTATCCCCAGCGGGGGCACTGTTAAGTTTCCTCAGCTCTAGATTGGCCTTCCTTTTGGGACTTTAATCTTTTGTGCCTTCTTTGCTTCTTTCCACCATCCCGCCTTCTGTGCTGATTATACTTGTATCTTTTCTTCCTCAATCCTTCTTAATGTGCTTTTTCTTTGTGTATAGAATCCTGTTTGGGAATACACCTGTGCATAGATTCTGTGTTTTCTAAAGTTCCTTCTTTTTGCTTTCTGGACCACATTTTATGTTTGTAGGGTGCTTTAAAAACACTAATAATGTAATGTTTGTAATGTAAGTAGTAATGTAATATTGCTTAACTCAATGTAATCCAATCTGCTGATTTTCTCTTGAAAGCATATTTTATTTGGTGTTTCTCCATTGGTCAGGAGTGAGATGTTTACTATCTGTTACAAAGTAGTAATGACATGCTTGCCTCTCTGTTTTAACAGGGAGAGTAAAGTTCATCTAAATGGAAAACATGTGTTTTCTGTATTGTCTTGATTTGTTCATGAGAGGCTTCTGCTTCATCAACAGCACAGGGAGCATTTTGGCAAGGTACAAATTGGATAGTTTACTACATCTGAAAACTTATCATTGTTAGAAAATTGTAGAAAAATTTACATGTAGTGCTGGATTAAAGCGGTTGTAAAATTTTATTTTGAAGATACTATACTAAATTATTCTGTTTTGGCGCTATGAAGGTAGTTCAACTTTCAATACTCCTTGGCACATTGTTAATGTGCTTTAGAGTCTTCCCAATGTTTTCAATAGGAAAATGAGAGAAGCATGCATTTTGTTAAGTTGCTGTACCTTGCAGTTTTGAGGGAGCTTATGTGCAAAACAGTTATACATAAGAAGACTGTTTCTGTACTTTATTCCTGATTTTTACATTATTTCTTGTGTACAAAAGTTTAGCAATGAAACACATAAAATCTCCATGAATGTTTCACAGGAGGCTCGCAACTTGAGTCGTGTGCACTTGCCAAATGACACTGGAGAGACCCGCAGCTTCTCTGGCTATTTGAATGTTGATGAACAAAATGGGTCTCAAATGTTCTTCTGGTTCTTCCCTGCTAAGGCAAGTTTTGATTTCATTGTCTGGATTTTATTTTTAAAACAAATGTATTGAATGTTTATTATTCAATGTGTGATTAGGCAAAGCAAGATACAAAAATGTATGGCCTTTTATTATTCTAGTTATAATTGGCAGGTAAACATTATCATTAGCTCTTGGCTACATTAAGTAATGGTGAAACTGAAACTTTGAAGAGAGCAAGACAATAATACCAAT
>VOMN01141607.1:0-42357 GCA_014899125.1 Orchestia grillus
ACCTACAGCGACATACAGTATCTTGAAGACTCCTTGTACTTGAGCAAAAACACGTCGTATGTTCGTCCACATCAATTATCTCAGAACTTTCCGAATAATACGAAAAAATAATTGGATCGCATCAGAGCCATTCAAACCTTTTTTTCACGCACATGTTGTATACGACACTATGCAGACGCGCTTCTATCCTTCCCCATTTGATAAAAAAGTAACCCACTCGAGCTGAGACGCTCGATTCGCACAATTGTGGAAGAGTTATGTTCGAATGATCGTACTGCAGTTCTTTGACAGTTTAGAGACACTTTGATATCAAATGTTACATTGCACTTCATTTCACTCAAGAACATCTGTACTACAGCTTCGAATTTTCAATTTATCAGAAACAGTCCTGAATAATGGGCAGGTAATTTCATGGAAGGCCTGAGTGTCAATCAAATTTATGGATATTCTCCTGTCAACGAGAAAGACAAGCCACCGCAGCTCTGAATAATCTCCCAGAAACACCACCGGAAAGTCAGTGTTTGTCTCAGCGGATAAATCGTGCGAATTTCACTGGTTTTCAACGTATTGTTTACGAATTAGTGTTCATGAAATTGTCCTAATTTTCTTGGAATTCCATGTAATTTCCAGTTCACAAATCAGTGCCAGATTCTTAAAAATACCGTTTTTGTTCACATTGCTAAAGAGTTTTAGGTCATAAAATTCCTTTAATCGAAGTTCGTATGAACAACAATTATTGAAGTACAAAATCTTTAGTAAACGAGTGATAAATGAAATTGAGACAGAAAATTCAAAGGTAGTAACAAATTAACTCATTCACAATGGAGCTAACCAAGGTAAGAATTCCAGCAAATTTAGAAAAATTGAATCCAACGGAGATCGACTCCTCCTGAATGTCGCGACGATGAAGAACCTTTATTGCGCGGGAATATTGCCAGTAAATTTTTATGTTTTGGAAGTGAGTAAAAGTGGAATTTTACGCGTTCTCGCCCTCCGTGTGTGCGAGTCAGCTGATGCGTAAGCGCGTTCTTTCATGATGAGCCTCCAGTGCAATCAATGGTGTCAGCTCGCCAAGCTTGGCATTCAACTCAACCGCCTCAATTCAAATCTACCACAACTCAAATACCTCACCTCAACTCAACCCCATATCAACCGTAGAACTCGGTCCTTAACTCAACAGCCTTTTAGGCAGTCGACTCGACCGTCCTAACTTAAGCCAACTAAACCGCCTCAATTTGAATCAACCTCAACTCAACCGTAGAGTTCGGCATTCAACTCAATCGCCTTCAGTGTGCGAAGGGCAGTCATTGATCATGTTCCAATGAGCTCAGACGACCATAAAACAGCATTCGCTATGAATAAATATCAATGAAAAGACGGCAACTTGACAGCACGACGATGTCTCTCTTAATTGGCCGTCTGCTCACTGCAGTGCAGCATTTTAGTAGAATGGAGTGCACATCTTCATGGAGAATAAATTATAATGAATAGACAGGACAAAATTTTAACACGAGTTGCCTCAGGTGACAAGTTGCTGTATGAAGTGCAGAGATTACCTCATCAGGGGTTGCAACTTTCAAGGAATTTAAGCATAAAATGCTATCATGACTTAAATCACGGATTCATTTAAATAGACACCATATTTTTGTTGCTCCGAATTAATCATTTTTCAATCCATAAAACTTTTGGACTATCCTTTTGTGTTATTGTATAAAAGTCTCAAAATTCACACACGACCGTCCATTCATGTGACATTCGAATCATAGCGTCATCTAATAAATTCAATTATTCGAACACTTTTCTCTTACAGAATTTTCAAACTCAGCTCATTTTTTCATCGCTTGCAGTGTATGTTAAATATGGAAGATCGCCTTATCAGATTCCAAAAATTTTCCCCAATAATTAACTTGGGTAATGAAATCACTCGAAGCTTATCAAATGCGTATCTTGATCCCAAAACCCTATGATGTGAGCCTGCTAATCCGCTCTTGAAGGCCGACGAAATTATCTGAACAAGAGGCAAATGTTAATTAAGTAGGCGAGCCGAGGGCGTGAGGAGAGCCCATTAAGGAGGTGGANTCTTTCGTTTTTGGCCAGCCGAGGAATGCCTCGCATTTAAATTTTCTAGGCCAAGATTGCCCAAAAAAGTTGAAAGGATCTAGAATGAGAGAAATACGTGAGTGGAAAGCACTCAACCACACTGTGTTTTAATGATTGTTTCTGAATAAGATTTTATTTCTATGATGGCCCAACCACTTCTTTTCCAAAAAGTAAAATGAATGTGATTAGAGATTTCAATGCTATTGTAATTTATAAGAAAATAACAATGTAGTCAAAAGTCTGCTTGCAATTACATAAAATTGAGATGTACTCATGATGCAGAAAACTCGATGATTTTAATACTAACTATTTTAGGATCTTTCAGACCTTCCAATGCCCTGCTGAACGAGAAAGCTTTGTATACTGAAACGTTTGTTTTATTGAAAATCGTTGCTTATACGCTAGCTTCTTTTTAGATGAGAAATTTAATTTTGAGAGACTCACAGCTGATTCACACATGCGGGAAATTTAGTCTCAGTATTCATTTTTCCAAGTTATTCATTTTCTTCTCATAGAAAACGAAGCTGAAGTCAGTATTGAAATAACTTCGGTTTAACGGTCGGCAAAAGTAAGCCGAAAACATCGTCAGAATGCAGATTGAACGTCAAGCGCGAGCAATTATTGGTATTGCCAACCAAATTCCTCATTTTCGAGGTAACAGCGACTGCTGATTTTCATTAAGTCACTCAGCTAAAGACGACCATGCTAGCATGAGTTGATAACTTCAACTTTGATGCTGATGCTGACTGCTTCTTGCGAGTGTAGTCGAGCTGAGACTGATGAGTAAACTAAAAAGCCTCAGAAACAATCATATGACAATTTTATATCATATATATATATTTACGATGAAGTTTGTATTATAAATGAGTTATGAAAGAACACATGAGTCTGAAGAATACATAAACGCATTTAAGTGCATTTAATTATTATGGACATACAACGGTTGTTGAAGGGAGAAGGAAAAAGAAATCGGATAGTAGGCTTTAAAGAACTGTTGTCCCCATCAATTTGAAATCTAAATATTTTATGAAGTGAAAAGATAAGGAAACGTAATGATCAGGAGGTGAAATTCCTCTTTGCCATTGAAGACTGGACTGTAAGCCTTATTTGTCAACTAAGCATGGTGGTGCGGCTGGAAACTGAACGATGGTTGCAAAAAAAACTGCAGGACTTTCTCAAGATTTGACATTTCTGTTAGAACATAAGGTGTCTACCTAAAAAAACTGAAAGAGCTTCACTTTTGAGAATTATAAACAGAATTGTTACGTTTCAAAGCGAAATATTCATTCAGTGTCTCAATAATGTTGTGCTGACAATGCGCAAAGATCATACATGTTCTGTGCGAAATAAATTCGCTTGGATTGTTTGGTGAATTGTAATCTCGCAATTTTAGGTCTTGCCCAACTCCATTTTACAAGGAGCAGAGAGTGCCATCGCAAGGAATTTAACATTTTCGACGGACAGAGATTTCGTGTCTGAAGAAAGAATCTTCTGAGATAAACCTTCGTGCGATTACAATACTTACGCTGGAATTTGTTCGTGAATGTCTTTATCGCTCCTAAAGTTTTCACTCCTCGCACTGATCCCCTACTTTTCTCAAGATACAAGACTTTCCCTGTAGTTGCAGAGGAGGTAGAACAGGACCATATGTTCTTTTGGCATTCCAAGGCAATGTTTTTAAAACTGATATGAACACCACTCTCAGTTTAATGGAATTGCTGTCAAACTTATTAAATACAAAAAATACAACAAACTCTTTTCTCGCACTCCCGAAAGGAGAAATTTGTAAAACAAAGTATGGAAAATTAATATTCATTACATTAAAGAAAAATTTCTTCATAGCTACATATTACGTTACAAAACGTCAGTGAAAAGTTCGAACGAATGAAATTTGCATTAAAATACGTGAGAAAACTTTGTTCCTACATATAAGCACCCAAAAATAAGTATTATTTAATTCAAAATATTGTAAAAAATTATTCGTACAAGCACATGAAAATTACGCACTCATAAGTATTTTCTTCTGGTTCAAATTGAGATTCTAAGCATCGCTTTAATGTCGAATTGAGATTCTTAACAGTTTTTAGATTTGCTGATTTTTTTTTGAAACATGTTCGCCCTAGATGAAAAGAATTTAAGCTTCTCATATACTTTAACATTCTCTCTTCTCAAAGATTTTTCATTTATTCAAACAGGGAGATCGGGCAGGCACTCGAGAACAGCGACGCTGACCATTTCACCTTCTCGGACATTGGCCGAGATGCATATTTAAAATCCATGACGGCATGAAACATCGAACGTTTTCGGTTGAAGCTACAATAAATTCATCAAATATTACACAGAATTTCTTAGAGAACATCTATTCGTTAAGGCTTTCTTGAGCAGACAAATAAAAAGCAGCCCCAAGTGGTGGTGGTGGTGCCTCTACCATGCTTCATCGATGGGGGCATCCACCAGCTTTGAAGTGAAATGCCATTCTTTTTCATCGATACAATTATAATTGTGGCCAAAAAATGTAATTAATCTTTTACCTCGCGTCTAAAATAGGTCGAAATAATTATCTTGAGTGTTTAATATTTCTAGGGTGAAGTACTTTCTAGGATGTATGTATATGAGCAATTTTTTTGAAGTTGAAGCAAATCAGTGTTGTTAAAACTGTGTGAATATTTTTATATTGCTTTTGAGAATTCGACGTTTGTGTTAAAAAAACTAGCGTTAAGTATAAATCAGGTTCACCCCATTTGGATGCAAAATTTACTTTATCAAACAAATGTTTCTTTTTGACATGTCTCTACGTTACAAACTTCTCAAAGTTAATATATTTTCAGCTGCATATACTTAACTAGTTACCTGAATAGTATGAATTAATTTAAAATCTGTTTTTTTGAATGAGTGAGTTATCAAAAATACAAACAATTTTAAAATTCAGAGTTAGACACGGAAAATTTTGATCTTGGTAAACTTCACAATGCCCATTTACACCAAATTCGATTATTGCTTAACAAACTCATCTTATTATTCATTGTAAATCGTAACATCAACACCACCATGCCCTCTCCCTCATCCAGTACTCTTTGATTAGCTCGATTTTACGCTTGTCTCGCGATTAGGCTTACTTGAGCTTGTGGGCATCACCTCGTATTTTGTGAAGCCGATCAGAGCATGCACATATCTGTAAAATAGAACTCAGATTCGATGTGTGTTTGAGTTTTTTCTCATGCGTCACATGCATCATACGTTTAGCATTAGTATATATTGTAAGTAAGAGACTGTGATTACCTTTTAAGGGATGAAAATTGAATTTGATATAAGTAGCGTATCTGAACAGTAACCTATGTGAAACTTGTATTGCCCACTACGACAACGCCACTTCGTTATTTTTTTCATACGAGTAATGATAAAAATCGTATTTATATAAATTCGTATAATAAATTATACGATTTCATTCCGCACAATTTTTGCACTGCTTGTATAGCTCAAATGACGGCGTGATGTTTCCATTGGGCAGGGAGAGCCCAATTTGGTCTCGGTAAACATGGTTGTTCGTCTCTAGGTCGCGGCTGCATTCAAACCCTGGCCTAGAGCACACCTTGTTTATTGTGTTATCTTCGTTACACCTTGGAAGGTCTAAACTTTCGTTTCAATTAAGCCCGGACCAATTTGTCTAACAACTATTAGGACCAATTTGCATACCAACTTACCAATCCAGCCAGGCTGCAACTCCTCCAGCTACGGACTTCTTTGTCATAAGATTGGAGCTCAAGAATTGTATCGTCCGACAAATAGCCAGCTTCCATCATGTATTCATAGTCTTCACTATCTGGCTTGCTGGACCATTCATTTGCTCATCAGCGCAATCATCCAGCATCGATGCATACGAAAATATAAATGACGTGTAATAATTACATTTTGTTCAGGTCATCAATCGTTTTTGTAAAAAATTCTCATTCTTTTTCCTGATGGAATTTACCGACATACAGGCAGCCTCGCGAAACTAGCTGAGCATAATTAATATGCGAAATGTGCATTATTTCGTAGCTTCTTTACCGCGCTTGTTAATGGCGATGGGAATTCCTGAGAATGGATGTGGATATGACTCCGTCACCCCGATTGTCCTGCTTGCCTGCGTATGTTTGGCATAAATGGCAGGAGAAGCGGATTTTATCGGAGTTTTTGGTGGGAATTTTTTATTATCCTGTAAGAAGGGGGACGCAAAAATGCATCGAGTTAATTTCGCATTGAATTCACTGATTATATCATTCTGAAGAAAAGAACTCACTGAAATTGCCGATACGTTTCAAAAAGGTTTCCGATACGAATAACACTGGAGATGTGTGAGTGCTAAATGAAACAATTTTCTGAATGAGGTTGTTCTTGGAATGTTTATTTCATTTATTATCGTGGGTTTAATGCCTGAGAGATGATGGACTCAGACTTTGTGAATACTAAGGTTTGGGTATCGCTATCAATAGTAGGAAGTGGTTTAGAGGATACAGAGAATAGAAAATGAATAAAAGGAGCGAGAGGTGTTCGATAACTACCCAACCATTGCTTATAGTGCATACAAAAATTGTAGCCAGAGGTTCACAAAAAATACAAACACAAAAAATACAAATAGAGCAAGTGATAAGCGAGCTTCAAGTTTTCGAACTGTAACAAATTTCCTCGTCAAGCCAGCCAGCGGCTCTCGATTCCCGCCTCCAGGGTTCCGCATACGTTTTCGAAAAATCTGAAAATGACGAGAGGATCAGAATAAACTACGCAGCAGAGTACAGAATACACAAATTTAGATTGCGTTGGGTCAAGTTTGGCTCCTCCCTCTACACCAAAGTACTCCCACATTAGGGAGCTGCACGTGCGTGGAAATCGCGTAATGAATGTTCTTAAACCCTAAAAGGATTGATATGACGTTTCATCAATGGCGACGGTCTCCGTAGACACAAAGCCAACACGACTTAACAGACCGAGTACGACTAAATGCCCCTCAGCCTCACGGGATACCACACCTCACGGCGTGCGTCGCTTCTTTCTCCGCCCTCCACAACGTTCCAAAGCTGTCAGGCGAGATTGAGGCTGCCTTCAAAAGAGCAATGGAACTTCGGTCAGAGCAATGGAACTTCGGGGCCTTCGGCTAGAATGAGGCAGCGCTGGGGCCCCCTTCTTTGACATCCGTGCTCGAGTGAAGGGTAGAGTGTAAGTTCTCCAGCTCATGTCCTTCCTGTGTCAAACAGTAGATGACGTAAATGACACGAGCTATGTTGCGGTAAGGTAAAGATCGGAATCTGATTGAATGCAACTGTCCTCTGATTGGATTGAGAAGCGCGTGGTGGGATATGGTGCTTTGTGTCAAGCTAGCAGTCTCACTTTGTCTTTGTTGTCAAGTTTCATGTTAGATTCAAGGGAATGAAAGAAAAAAAGAAGAAACCGTAAATGGAAGTGATTCGTATTACAAATAGCTAGGATGAGAATAACAAATTTTAGGACCAGTTACGAGGTATTGTGAACGGTTGCAAACATCGCTCATACTCAGGTTTGAATTTTTGTCACTGGCAGACAGCCGACTAGTCTGTAAGTGTGAGACCCTCGGAATTTTTGCCTAGAATTTTAGGCACTTGAAGACTTGAACAAAGCTATTGCATCAGGTTAAAAAAGAACCTGGGGAAGCAAAATAGTTGAATCACGATCAGATAACACTTTTTACTGTGAGATGTGGTGTGTTTTCAAAGTCATTACACACTTTTTGTGTGTTTTAACATGCAGTGAACTAGAACAATTTCATGAGTGTGAGAAATTAGAACCGAGTCAAAATTCATTTTGCAGTAGTATGCATCTAAAATAAATTTACCGCTTGGAACAGATTCTTAGTTTTCTATTATTTTCCACGAAGTGAAAAGCATGAACGACCGGCATGAAGCCCCTGAAGTCCATCGCGGAAATAAAAATTCCTATGAGGAAACTAAAAAGGCAGACAGCTATTTTTGTGCACGGAATGCCAGATGTTTTCTTAAATATGTATAGAATTAAATATATAAATTAATAAATCAATAAATTCATATAATTTTTTTGCGGCGTGATTTTTCCAATGTTATTACAACGGGAATCTCATTGAACACATTTAGTTTGTGGGGAGTTTTCTGCACTTAGTTATATTTTAATAATAATCATAATAATAGCCCAGTGTTGCTTGGTTGTTTGATTGATTGGTCCTTCTGTCCGTCCGTCTTCGTACCACACTCTTCAGGATTTAGATAGAAGAAAATTCCCGGGTCCATATTCCTAAACTACCTAATAGCGAGACTGTCAGGTAAGGCAGTCCGTATTAGTGAAACTGAAAATAACATTATTTCACGACAGTGTTACCGTAAATAGGAGGATATCTTGAAAATTAAACATAATTTGTTCCGTCATTTTTGGCGGGTAGCGTCTACTAGTATAAAATAAGGCACGAGTCTCAGAGGGAGCTCTGATTTTCTTTCATCTCATCAGAAGCCTTCCGAAATCGGAGGAGGAGTTGCCCTGACGACCGGCTCAGGCTTCACTGTTGGCATTTTATTTTTATCTCAACACTTTTTGATAAATTCTGTGAGCTTCCCTTGCAGCTCGCCATACAACTTCAATCTTCCTGCGCCCACATTTGATTGTTTTTATAACCAATGGGAACTTTGTTTGTGTTCACTCAAACGTTGCAAAAAATGTGACCTGTAAAGAACATAAATTTTAAAATAACATATTTTGCCAAGAGAAAGTACTGTATTATAGTCTGAGTGTTAACAGTAAAAATTTATGGACTAGTCGTATAGTCGACTAGTATTATGGAAACGGATATAATATGGAGAGCGCACATCTCTGAAATATGCTGTGTTATTACTTGTTTGATCATTTTATTAACAACTTTCAGTTAATTATTATACTTATTCCACTCATTCTTATTAACCGCTGTGTTGCACTTTCTCTCTAAAAAAATGTTATTCTCAGATGTATCGATATGCCTCATTCCACAATCACGTAATATTTAGACAGATATAAAAATTGGCAAACTTTTTAGTTTAACTCAGAGTATCAAGCTCTGAAGTGATAACTGTATTACAACGTCACCAATCTGACATATACTCAGGAAGAAATTTCAGACTATAACTAGCATTTAAATACGAAAGAGCTATGATTCCCTGGCGAGGTCGATGGGGGCAGCGTTGCGTGATTTTATGTATGTTTAAGATAATAACGCCCAAACTCGCATAAAAATTCCATATATCAGACGTGTAGGAGCTTTGTTGGCAGTAAAGCATATTTTGATATTTAGTTTTCAGGAGACATACAAAATCAGAGAACAAGAGGCGTCTAGGAATTTATCAGCGTCGTCAGAAGCACGGCTCACTCTGCACGTAACTGTGACGTGTGACACTCTACAGTAACTGCATATTGGTACATGTTTCAGCTATGTTTTAACATTAGGGCTCGTTTTATTGAAGTATGTAACCACTTCAAAGCATTAATATTTCAATTTGTTATCAAATATTATTATAGGCGAGCATAACACAATGTACAGAACATGGGCCTCTTAAAAACAAACTTGCAGCTTAGATTCCCTGCCACAGACAGCACATTACAAAAAAAATGTCAAAAAAATCTTTCAGTGGAACTTCAGAAGAGCCGATAAGTTCTGGAACCCAGAGCGACTATATAAAAGTTTATCAAGTTCGAGCCTCGTAAAAGTTTGCTCGCACATTTTATGGGTTCGCAATCCACGTTTTTACGAAGCATTGCGGCGGGCCAAGTTGCTGTCGTCGGAGGGAAGACCTCCTGCTGAAACGCAGCAAGCGACTCGAAACATGAACTGCACTTGCCTTGATGTGCCTGTCAGGCCACAGGAGGCAGAATAATCTGAGGGACCACAGCAGGAGTCGCCCGCCGCGCTCATTTGATCTTGAAAAACCCGGCTCGCTGTTTCTCGATAGCGTTTTGCTTCCGGCGACCCATGTGTCCCGTGAATGAATGTTTAACGTTTTTTTTCGTGTTAAAGAAAGTTCCATGTGATATACTTTTTCATGTACTGAGTGAATTTTTCAGGTAGTGCATAAGAAACTTCTATTGAGTCAAGTAATACGTTTTTAGTTAATGAAAATGAAGAATATGGCATTAATGAATTTGAACCTAAGCTCATCCTCGTATTGCAATACACAAGACTGAATTGTTCCTTGTGTTTGTTATCCAAGAAGTCAAATAATGCTCCCTTTGTGCCTAATGTTTCAATTCGTATCCTTCCGTGCTACTCGTATTTCAACATATTTCCTGTAATATGATTTTTAATTTACGTCCTTCCATGCTATTCCAATATATATTCCGCACCATTGTGTCCATTGTATGTCCTCTCGTATTATTCCAATTAATATTCTTTCACACTATTTTTCCACGTATTTCTTGCGAAAGTTTCTCTCCAATCGTCCCGCGAGATCTCGCCGGGCGGGTTTGCAAGATTTGTTGTTCATTAATGATAAAAGATTCATGAAAATTACCACTCAATAGCCTTCAATATATCGATGGCAATATTCTCAGTCGTGTTCGGACTCAAGTAAAGTCAGCATTCTCTAGTCCCGGCAAAGGTTTGAAAATGTAATTTTGATTACTTTGAAATTTTGTGTTGCAACAAAGATTTTTCTCACATTTGAGCACTTGCTTTGATTTTTTTAAGGAAGAGAACGCCTGACTTGAAAATGGTATTTACTTATTGACATGGACCAAGTCAAGAACCTTGTACTTACAAGATCAACAGATTTACAGGTAATAGATTCACAAGGCTTATGAATTGTGCCCAATCGAAAACAATTTTGAATATTTTCTTCCACAGCAACAAATTTCTTAGACTATGGCGTTGGTAGAAATACCTTCCCGAGCCTATGGTGCAACACTGCCTACATCGCTCACATGTGTAAGTTTTGGCCTATCGATTGCTCTGACATTGGCCAGCAGCGGGAGGTCCTCAGAATTTGTATTCGTTGCCCATCATCGGAGTAGTGTCCGGAACACGTGTTGGGTGGAGTAGATTTTTCTATGCAAACGGGGAAAACAAGAGAGACGCAACCCCAAGAAATCAATAAATTCATGTTTAGATATACCTTTCCAACGTATGGTATCGCCCAGGTGGGGTTTCATAGTTACGAGAAGGATCAGCCGGGCAAACATTTATACGGGACACATTGTGACAGTGCACGGTTTTCCATGAATGATTTTGATTCTACTCTTAACATTTGTGCACGCGTAAAGAATTACTTTCGCTTGTGTGCAAACTACTTTTGCTCTCAGATGTGCGAAGGATCAACATCATCAATGGAAAAGATAGCGGCGCATTTCAGCAGTGCGCCCTATGTAACCTTTGGCCTCGGCTTACCCTGAAAGTTCTACCGTATTTATGGCTGGTCTCCTTTACTTTAATTCAGTTGATTAATATTACTTTTATTCAGTCACGATGGCTTGAAGAATGTTTCCGTGGACACCGTAGTGAGTGTGAGTATCAGTCAATTCATCCCGTTACACAACCTTTCAAAATGATGCGTCAAATCGTTTCATGGTTGTATTTCTGTTTCAAACCGTTTTCTCATAATGGAATCTCAGTTTCCAATTTCCAAAGATTTAATTTACGTTACTTGCCCATTACTTAAGAGCAAGTCTATCCACGTGGGATCTGTGTAACCTCCATTCGTGGTTTATATAAGCGTAAGTATTAGGAATCTGCTGCCGCGAGATAACATTTTAGGATAGCGAAACCTAACGATTTCAATCTGTGATCAAATATTCATATACACTTCAACACGATTCAGAATAAATTCTTTTACTCAGACCAGAGTGTGACACTGGTTTTTCATGAGCGTATATAGAGAGGCGAAGCATATTTAAGAACATGGAGCACCTTCTAGATTATTTTTCGAAGTTTCAAACAACAATATGCGGAAATAATGCCCTTTAGTCATGCTTTCTATAGTTCGTGTTCCGTTGAACAAACAAATACCTATAGCTTTTCATTATCATATACACGTACTGCATCCTCATTAAAAAAAATAGATGTATGGACTAGTATACGATTCAGTCTAATTTACCTCATGTTTTCTTGATTCGATGCAGAAGCATTCCTTTAAATCGACAGTATTTTTAATTATTGTGCTGTAAAATTTTTGAGAGGAAATCGATATCTTAATCTCACGCACAGTAGAAAAGTTATAGCCTAAGTAATGTAGATCACACTAATGAGCGTCAGATTTTTACTAAGGAATGCTTCTGAATCTAAAAAGAATTAGTCAAGAAGGCAATTCGTTCTGCCGAGCCCGTTTGTTAAGCTAATGTAGATTTAACATGCCGCTCGTAACTCCTTTCGCATACCTGTGTGTATCACCCTCATATTTCGGAAAAGTCGAACTTCCATTTTGAAAGTCAATATTTGGAGAGGGCTCGATGGTAAACTCTTTACGGTGAAGTGACCTAATTCTTTGAGAAGCAACGAGGGAGTTTCCCATGAAATCTTTTTTTTTGGAGAAGGAGGGGTTGAGATTTCGACTATGTTTTCTATAAAACTCGTTTAATTTGAGTTTCGAATTTCTTTTAGATAATACACTCAGCAATAAATATAATTTATGAATCATATAAAGTGTATTGACTTGAAAGAAAATCCGTTCATGATCATCTACGCAGGTGCTAACTGACTATGTCTTTTCCTAAATAACCAAAAGACGGCAAGAACGTCCCGTACTGCACAGAAGGGTGTGATTTTAACCATCTTTCGAGACCTACTATCAAAATTCTCTAGACAGTATTGTAAGCCTCCATTGTGTCAGGGTCTGAACCTTTTAAGTGTATATATATATTACTTTGTATATTAAGTTCTCTTGACCAAATTAGCTTAGGGCTAGAATGAGAAAGTTATGACGTTTCATTTGATACCATTCTATTTGCCCAAAATATTTTAAAATCATATTTAATCAAGAAAGAAAACTAACTTTACCCACTTATCATAATATAAATAAGAAAAACCTTTTCTCAATTTCAAGTCCTATCCAGAGCTCATTAGATTACAGTGCGTATTTCAATGGAAACGACAAAGAAATGATCGACGAACATGGGTCACACTCGGACTAGTCTAAGCTAATTTTTGAAACTGCTTCAGCCAATAGTCAAAATTGTCGCAACGATTTTTAAGAGGAAAAATATAGTACTATTTTATTCTGTGTTGTAGCTTAAATGTAAAGGCTAAGACTAACTTCCTCTAGATATTGTAGATTCTTTGGGAATGTTTACAATGTTACGCAGCCTAGTACAAAGAATGCAGCATGGAACTACTGAAAGAGCCTCATGAATATGCTGATAATGATGTATGTACCAAGCTCTTTTTTTTCTCTGAATAATACTTATGGGTTTTAGTGGTCGTTTTGTTTCATGGTTTTGAAATATTAAATCATTTGTCTCTCGCACTACGTCAAAATGCTTACTTTGCACAAATCGTTTGACTAGGGTACCGGTTATTGAAAACTTGTTTCCTGAGAGATTTGCAGTACAATCCACTCTTTTCAGTCCGAAAATAAAGGAATGATCCTAAGGGGGATTCCAACATTTCTGAGTGCAGTAAGCTTTACATAAATAAAGACAAAATGCTACAAGTTTTCACGGAAAGCTTGCAGCACTACTACGTCCGTGAATAATTTAGCCTAAACTTTTCTCCTACTCGAGGGGTAAGCCATTGCTCAACACATTTCATTTACCATTCTCTAACATTGAATATATTTTGAAATTACAGTACATAATCGCACGAAATGACGCTCAGGCTGTACGAACTGAGCATTGCTTCCCTGGCTGGTTTTGTCGTACATTTGTTTCTGTATGTTTATGAATATGTGGTTCAGCAATACGAGTAATAAATTCAGTGTTTATAGCGACGTTTTATCCCCGACCAGCTCGTAAAAATGCTGCTCTTGGTCCTCAGGATCCTCTGAAGGAACATTTCAAATTCATTGAGGGACAGCGATTCTCCGCCCATGCATAATGCAGAACAAATATCTTCTCACAGAGACAATGTTTATTCTGAACCTTGACGCTCGATGCGTGGCGTCGTGAAAGCGATCGGTGAGAAATTGAGACATTTTGGGGTCGCAGAAAATGTGAAGCGAGAAATGTGGAGTGACGTAATTTGCTCCGGACGCTGGCCTCTGGGAACGAACGCGCATTTTTTTGAGTGCTCGCGTGTTTATTCACTCTCCGAGGCATAATTCTTTTAAATGTGGTCAATATGAGTCATGCAGCTAACGAGGAACGATTTGTTTTTAAGGTTTTGTGTAGAGTTCAATTTTTTATTCGGTATTGCTATGAGCTCGTAATTTTTATTGGTATTAATTATTTCAGTACTTGTTTACCAGATTCATCGATCGAGAAGAAGTAACTTATCTTTTTTTAATTTTCTCTACAGTTTAACATATATAAATTTAAACTTTCCACACTGATTAAACTTGCTGCGATACGAAGTGATTCGAAGTTTTCATATCAGGCTTGTTGCATTCTTCTAAAATTCGTTCATTTTGTACCAATACTAACAAACTAGTTAGCAAAGAGACACTCAGTTTTCAGATGCACTGGTAATCTATTATCTTGTCGTCTTCGGACGGTAAGACGTTCAGGAACTGCCCGTCGAACGCGTCAATGATGAGTTGGCACACAGAAACTGCAAGTTTCTTTACCGGTGATTAATGTAAAATGAGTATACAGGTCTATTGGAAAAAAAGAGTGTTAAGTAGTCTAATGAAGGAACAACAATTAAAATTGAAGAAACTAACATTTCCAAAAAGTATGAAGCCAGACAAAATTCTATACCGACCAATAGCATGCGTGGGGTGATCCCTGATCAACAGGGTCATACCTGCTACAGTTTCTTGAAGGTATATAAATGAGGCTCTTTAATGATTACCGAATGCTTGCGATAACACAAATTTTCGTTGGTGATGTTAAAGTGCTAGGAATGATTGTAGAATGCCTGTGTTGACACAAATATTTGATGATGTAGTAAGAACTGACAGGAGCTAGGTTTATTTGGTATACGCTTCTACCTTTTTTAATGAATCCTGATACGAGTAAAATGCATCAGTAAGACTATTTTCATTATTGTGCTTTTTACACGCACAATTTTTTAAAAAGTATTTGGCGCAGATGCATGACTGCTGGTCCGCACTGCGAGTTTTATGCCAAACCTCGCTCTTCTTCAGCCACTCCGCCATCTGATAAAAAAGGGAGAGTTGCATGGTATTAATATTAAACATAGTCCTGTTTTTCAATTTTTGCAATAAAATCTCCATATTCATATCTTAGAGCTTTTCAAAAGCTATAGCCATTCGTACTTGATAATATTTCTGAACACCGGTGAAAAGTGTTGCTGTCGGAAATGACCTCCTGTTCCTCACATGTGTGTATATTCACGCCACTTTCGCTTTGTATTGATGTAGACAAGTACAGTCAAAGATGCATCCACTGAACAGTAATACTTTTCCATTTGTGATATTGGTCTATAAAGAAAACACATCTCGAAATGTTTTATTGAATTATAATGACAGTGTGTTCTTGTACTGTTGGAACGATCTGTAAAGATACATCCAGTTCTTTCTTGTTGGTTATATTCTGAAGAGGCACGAAAAATTTCTTACAAGCGACCGATTACATGAGTGCGATACCAGACGTAATTTCCCATGCTCCCTGAATCATGGATACGAACGCAATCACTCAGTCCCTGGTGTTCCAAAATTAAAACTTAACGCAAGGTAGCAAAACAAGATCCCGAGTACGGATGCCGCCACTCCTGAGAGCAAACCTCCATCTGTTGAGCAGGAAAAAGCCTGGTGAGGAAATGTAGAGGCCGCATGCATCGCGTGAGAGATGAAACTTGCGCTGGAGAAAAGACGCCAGGCCTCTGGTGGTCTCAAGAGTCCCAGACTTGGCTCACTGGGATGTTTTCTCGTGTGAAAGCATCCTCGTCCTCTCGGATATATTTCGTGGCCTGAAATTAAGACGAGCTCTCAGTCCTACTTCTGTCTGGATATTAAGAGCTAAAAAGTGTTCAGATTTTTGTTACTGCTGCTTGTGTTACGTTTCGATAATTTCATCAACAAGTGCATTAGGCTTGCGTCGCTTGCTCAATATTACTCGTATTTCAAAGCAAGGAATATCTTTTCAGAGTATTATTACTCAAACTTTCTGAGGGACGAGGTAAAAATTGATCTCGAATTCAGCGCGGCAACAGTTGTTACTTCGACAACGTTGTGAACTAAGCGTTGAAAAAAAACTGAGAATGCAGCACCAAAAACAAAAAAAAATGTATGCACAATGCTGCTTCTTAACTTTCGTTACACTTCTGAACATGGAGGATGAAGAGAAGCTTCGTTTTTGATTCGAATCAGCTAGAATATTCGGAAGGTAGCCAAGTTAGAAAGTTGACGATTGTAATGTAGAACCATTGTAATGTTCCAATTCTGGTTTCGATTTTTCAAAACTTGATTATTTATAGATAAACAGTTGAAAATTAAATCGATTTTAAAGATTTTTATACTACAGCGTAAAACGAACTATTGAACAACGTGCAGCAATTGGGCACGTTGTTATCCAATTATATTTCACCATTTTTACTACATTCTGCACGGTAGCAAATTACAAATTGATTTTTAGAAGTACATTGGTCCAAAACTCGTATCCTAATTACAGTCCTTGCATAAATTTGATCTGAGGACTACAGCAGCAGTTTCGGCAATTTCGGTTGACAAGCCCTAGTGTACAAAAATTAACCGAACATCATTTACTGATTCCCAGATGAGTTAATAGGCATGGAGTGTTCTCCCAATGAGCCCTACAAGCATCTCTGCCTCTACAGTGCCTTTATTCAGTTTTGGTTGAGCTCTTTTCTCCTGAGGAAGAAGGAAACTGGCTCGGGGGGTTTTAGTGGCCCGGTAGCAGCGGTATTTATCGAATCAGCATTTGAGGATTTGATTGTCGGAAGCGAGCGCCTCGGAATGCCTGAGTGGGGATTGAAAGATTGTGTCTCGAGACGCTGCGAATACTAATAGAAAATTCGAAGAGCCTCAGCCCATATAGCAAAAAAAGGATTCTGCTCCAATTTAGCGCAACTAAGTGGACTAAGTTCCATAGTGTACAAAATTTCATTTTACTCGTTTCTAAGTTAATTCACTTGGATGGAACGACTTATCTTTCGGGAATTATATTTACTTTATTTTTACACTGGACTAGAGTTTTATGGTCAATGATTGAAAAATGAAGTGATGCTACTGAAGTAGCATTCAACTCATTTTAGTTAGTTGAGTGGCGATTACGATTTCTCTTAAAGCCATTCACTGTTACAAGAGAAAAAGGTCTTGTTAGCAAAGAATGAATGAAGCTGAATTCTGAACGCAAAATGAATTTACAGGGAGAGTAAGGTTAGAATCACGAAGCCAACCTTCGTTCTACGAAGCATTGCAGATGCAAGGACGGCTACTGCAAGCAGCCCTTGTTTTCCCGAACATTGCAAAGCTCGCGTTGTTCGAGCCAATTACACGCAATGGTAGCCTCGCTCGCGCCAGACGAGCGCATGTGGGGGCTGGCAGACCCGCGATTGTGGAATTTGGTTCCGACTTTCAGACATGACTGCACGTCAGCAGATGCTGCGGATGACTGGAGAATGTTGTAGGAGCTGATGTTCAATGACGTTTCGCCGAAATGTTGCCCTAAAGGAAAAAGCAGAAAATGAGATCTGAAACCTCTTACAAAACTATTTTGTTCGTACTTTTACTCAGGTATTTGGTGCATCTAGGCACTTGCGAAAAAATTAGTTCTGTGACAACTATACATGACAAGCTGGAGTCATATGTTTTTCACAGAATTCAATGTATAATCTTTTGAGCTTTACTAACTTTTCATGCAAATTTTGGGAGGGTTGATTGAGTTCTCATGAAATTTTCAAACAAAATGTGCCTCACAAAAGTAATTGACAATAATCCGTGTCACATGTGTCTTTTGTTGTTAAAAATTTATTGTAGCTTGATTGTTGAGTTCTTTACGATGTCCATGTATGTAGATGGACGTCGGATAAATACTGGACGATAGTGGGACGCAAATCAAGCAGAATTTCATTGATGTCGCACCCGCATCTTGACAAAAGAATTTAATTGAGGCGCTTTAAAACCCTTCTCACGATTAGATAAAATCTGAATGCAGTTCTTCTAATTACATCAACTCGTGGCACTATGTACATGTTCATAGTATTTCATTTGTTCATTAGTTCATGAATTAATTCATTGCTTATTCCATCAAATACGATGTTACGAAAGACGTGCTGCGGAGGAAATTCAATTGCACATCTTTCAGAAGTGTATGATTCAACTTTTTTTCACTCCGATAGAACGTAATTCTGTAAACAAAATAAATGATAAAGTGAATCTGTCAATTTTTACCGTTTGGAGTAAATAGTTTTGTTCTAGAGCTTTGCTGAGCTGTGAAAGGTTGTGGTAACTTCAAAATTGTAAAGAGAACGACCTTATGTCTTCGATAACATGCGATTAAAAAATTTCAAATTTAACAATGTCATTTTCACGTAATTTTCATCAGTCACACTTATGAGAAGCTTCTATAATTTTCAAATTTCAATAATATAATCAGTTGAAGAATTTTATTAAACGACGAATATTTTTGACATATGTACAAAGATACTCTAACACGCCATGCTTTCTTGTAAACTCTGTTTTAGGGTAAATCTGTTCTATTTTCTACTCAATAAAATCGATTTATATTTGCTAAATGAAACCCCTTGTGAGTTCACTTAAATCATGGTCCCCCTAAACTCCTTCATTGGGCTAGACATCGGTCCATAATATCTTCCTAAAAGTTCATGATATTTTATGAGTCGTCTGCGTAGCGTACATGTTCTGAAAAATGTAAATTTCACTCTCGTTTCCTTCTAATTTGGTGGTCATGTCAAAAAAATCTAAACTAAAATCATCCGTGCATTTCTGTGCTTTGTGTTCCTCATAACAGAGGCGATTTTAAAGTGGATTCCCTTTGCTCGGCAGGGCTCCTCCGCTGAGGTATAGGCCTGCGAGTCAGAGGGAGTATTTTTTCAGAAATTTCCGAGGCTCAGCGCTCTGGTCACCCAAGTTTTCTTAAGAAGAGTCCCCTCAAGTCTCCTGTTTTGACCACGGCCTCGATGTGACAACTCGACCAAAAAATGAGCCGTCCATTGAAACTTCCTTATGAAGCTCAGGTTAGCGTCCCTCGACCTAAAAAAACAGCTTAGGTTGAATTTCTTGAGAATATTCTCGGCTTGATGCAGTGCGAGGAAGTTTGAGAATTTAGAGTGTTTTTGGCACCGAGGCATCCCAAGGTTAGGGATTTTTTCCAATAATTGCAAAACACCTACAATGAAGTGAACGTAAATTGAAAAAAATAGTCATGATCGTAAAGGATTCCACTCTGCATTTCACTCATACAAAAAGTTCAGACAAGAGACCATGTAAAATCTGAAAAAATAGTTTAGCAAACTATGGTCATAGCTCGAAGGAAAGATTTTCGTCAATGCGAATGTGCAGATGTCAATAGCGATACTAGAGTCATCACTGCTGGCATTGATATANCAATAGCCGCCACTGCTGACAATGTGCAGATGTCAATAGCCGTCACTGCTGACAATGTGCAGATGTCAATAGCCGTCACTGCTGACGCTGGAGCAGTTGAAAAACTTGGTTTCAACAATAGCTTGGTTTGGTCGAGGGTGTGAGAGGCGTGCGCTATTGCAGGAAACACCTGCAGGACTGTTTCACTTAATACTTTCTCGTAGGATTAGCGATAATTCATTTGCAATTCTGCATGAAAGCGGATGATTTATGATAGGAATCATGCAAGAAAATGCAACTGAGCGGACGAAAAAGTAACCGTGCGCGAATAACGAAAAAAATACATATGAAAGAAACAATTCCCTTTTGTTTCTCTCAAGCAGCTTTTCAATAATCAATTAACCACTTAACAAACGAGTTCAAAGCAGTTGCACTCGACAGTTGTTGAGTCCATTCCACGTACGAATTTTCAATGCTGGCATCTCGCTGACTTCTGTTTGATTTGGAGTCGCCTCAAAGAGACTCAGGAGAGGCCTTTTACTGGCTGCATCTCAACTTCAAATGACGTGGACTGCAGAATTCACTTCCGAAGCTGCCGTGTCGGCTGGGATGGCGGCCGGGGGTTTGAATTCAGCGCATCCACACCGAGGGTGGCGGACTCCACAGTATCAAAGGAGTAGTACCAGTAAAACGCGAAATATTTCGTATATCTCATCTTCATCAGGATATATTGAACACGTGAGCATTTTTCGAAGCGAGCGATTTATCTTAGAGATGTTTATGTTTCTTAATGAAAGGTTTAGAAAATAAGAAGTGTGTTCTCAATGGAAATAGGTAAAAATTATTGATAGATTGACTTCGTGAAAGTAATTGAGCAAATGGTTGTTCGTCCTAGCTAGATTTTTCTACCATATGGAACGAAAGAAAACTTGAGTACATTTCATGTCAGTAGTAATTCCACATCCACGTTTTCCAACATTCCCGTTAGATCTCACCAATTTTACTGCCATATTAATAAAAAATCAACCAGAAGAAACCTTCCTCATGCTCTGCGTCTTCATGCATACATCGCGTGGGTATAATTTTCGATTTCGATGCCCCCTTGAACTCTGCACAGAACCCGAAACTCGGTCTGTTTGAGCTCATTTCTCTGCCTCTTGCCTCAACTTCCATCGTTGATAATACCAGAAGTCCAAAACTAAATGGACCCAGAACGTACCGAGAGACGTTGCTTTTTCATAGTGTAGGCACACTGCAAATTAATACCCTTCAACATTCAGTTAAGCGCTATCTCTGCCCCCAAATCACTGCAATTATGAATGAAATGCCTCATATCTGTGACAAATACAAATGCGTCCTGATTCACTGCACCGTTCAATATTGTTTCCTGTAATTCTCAGTGACGCCTGAGTCTTAGAAGTCGCGTAAGCTGGTCTCCGAATGGGCATTTTGGCACGGTTTTAAAGGGCATTGCATGTGCTGACAGGTTTATCTCTGTCCGGTTGAGCAAGCGCTAGGTTTATTGCTCCTGACGGAGTCATATATTGAGCTGCCTGGGCCACGGTCTCTTTGTGCCGAGTCTTACATCATCTGACCTGCGGACCAAGTGCCCCAAAATAGACGCTTCACACCTCGCTACCGGCCTGCCAGCCTGCAATGCTAGCCGGTTTCCAAGTCCGATGCACGGTTGCTGCAAAAATTTGAGGACTCTCTCCGATAGCCCAAATTTGATGTTTATGATTCACAGATGGAATTTGTTTGCTCGGAATGTAACGAGGGATTCGTCTGAATTGAGGTTATTCTTACCGACTCACAGATAAAGGTTGTTCATGAGAAGCGTAAAAAATAGAACTGGCCTGCCAGTACAAAAAGAAATGAGCGATTACAATTATTTCAGAATTTACTCGTAAACCCTTTATGCTGTTTATTCATTCATTAGTATTTCATCCTGTCATAAAGAAGCGAAGCTCAATTGTGGCCTATGAATCCTAAATAAAGAAAAAAAATCAAGCGTATAATATTACAAAAGTGACCGCTGACGTCCGGCGTTTTGATTTCAAAATATTTGTGCCCATTTTACTGTACGAAAGTACTCTTTCATGCAATAAAGTTCATACAAAAGGTAATGAAAGAAAGCATTTCAGCTACCCTTTTTGCAAGCGCTTCTGCGGCAACACTCTCTTCCTGCTTATGACACGAAATGCTTATCATTAAAATCAGCTTTTCTGGTTTCAGTCAATTATCTGTAATCGTACCTCTTTTTATCTATACATAGCCAAAATTTCGATCATCATGCTCGCGTGTTACCTTGCTTGTAACCGTACGTACTCTTCAGTAAAAACATAGGGTAGAACTTCACAACACATCACTCAGTAATTAAACAAATTTTCTCCCAAAAATCACGGTTGTGGTTCATTGGGACTGAAGTGAATGAATTATTTTCTTTGTCTTTGGATATTAGTTAGGAAACAAAGAATAATTTTTAGACGATTACATATTTCAACGGGACTTTAAAATAGGGACCCACTTGGTTACAGGTGAGGTCTAGTGTATATATAACATTTCTGAATAAAGAACAGACATGCCAGTCCCGGAAGTGATGGCGGATGATTGCATTTCGCCCCGTACTTTTCTTTCCTATTCGGTATTCCGTTGCGCTCGTTCATATTGAAAAAGCTAGGATCGCATCTGTCAGTAACTGCAGAAATTTTCTGCCAACATTAGAAAAGGGCGGCGATGTTTGGTCTTAGATATCAAATGCATGCAAAACTGCCTACTTATAATGCTCTTACCTGGTATGAAAGGGACGATGAAAGGAAGAAAGAACGAGGGTGTATAGAAATGTGTTATTGATGCTGAAAGGTAAGTGTGGATTTTTTTGAAATGACTCAAGAAGTTTAATGTCCAAGACTGAATTAAATAGTTTAAAAAGTCGAAAATATTGAAGTGCCAAAGGAACGCTACTTTGCTGCTTGACTGAATGAATTACTTTGGCCAAGTAGTATCATACACTCCCTTCGTATTTCAAATCATGTTTCTTGGTGATACATGGAAAATAATTTAGAGTATAATTTAGAACCATAGAGTATTTGATCAGATTGCAATGGAGGCTAAAATAGTTAAGTTAACCTAACAGATGGTATCAACGGACACTCGATAAATTAAGGAATCTATTCGTCCAACGATGAACTTCCACTATTTTACCAGCCCTGGTAAATTAGACTCGAGGAGGATTGAAAAGGTCGAAAAAGTTTATTGCAGGTTCGCAAATGTCTGAACTTCGCTCGATCCAACTTTAACTTTCCGTCACAACTACTCCAGTTCGGCAACGTCGACCCGCTCGACCTGCTCGTGGAGGCATTTGGTGCGCTGGAGGGCACGCTGCCGCCGGGTGTTTTGAACAGCGACGCAACCCGGGCTGTGTGCTGACGCTCTTTACCTGCTGGCACTTGGTGGCATGGCTGGTATTGAGTGCTGGCACTTGCTGTGTGCTGACACTTACTGTGTACTGACACTTGCTGACATGGAGTGCATTGTGTGCGGACGTTTGCAACTACGACTCGATTTGAGTCTCCAGAATGGTGAAATATAAATGTGCGTCTCCAACATTGGAAGAAAATACGAAAAAAACGCTCATCGCTTGCCAAAATTGCTTGATACATTAATTAACAAGAATAGGACTGAAGAAAAGGTAAAATTTATTTTCAAAATAACGAATAGCAAACGAAAAAGAAGTCGAGTTACTGTGGAATTTCCCTTCACTCATTCAGGACGCGATAATTGTCTCTCTTGCTTGGTATACTTCAGTCAATCCTGACTCATTCTGCCGTGCGTGAATGTCCCTGACCTCATCTCCTCCAACTGAAGCGTTTATCTTATTGAGTCTCTGACTGGCCAGCCTCCGTGCGACCCACAAACACAACCTGCCGACAATTTGTACGCGACAATTTGCGTAATTGAAACGCATTAGAATACGTGAAACACTCCAGATGACAAGGATTCCCGGCGGCATTGAAGTAAGCGCGTGGCGCTGCGGGGAGACTGCGCCATCTGCTCCAATTCCAGTGGCTCGAGGGAGGCCACAAATGATACGTGGTGTGCGAGCGTTCCATAAGTAAGTTTCATTACGACAGAAGAGAGTATTTTTTGCTTTCTGTGGTTGTTGGAATGTGGTCTTTGATTTCGATTATGCTTTCGTAAATGAAGAAGCTTGAATTATTCGCAGGAGTATAGAAGAAAAAGCCGTGTGACGACATTTATTTCGGATTGTAAAAAAAAGAACATTGGAATACGAGTACATACTCCAAGGCTTGATGCCTGTTTGCATGTCTTTGTCTCCTTGTACTATTTTGTTTTGGGTCATCATAAAAAATTATCAACTAATAATATTTAGTCAAAATTGTGTTAAACTTTTACATAGCCCTGAGTTTAACAGGAAAAGCGCACACAGAAAGCGTTGTTCCCTAGTCGGACAATTAAATTTCAGTATTCCTAGGAATCGTAACGTATTACTTTTGACTATTGAGGAATAATTTCTGATGATCAATACATTTTTGTGGTGCCTTTTCAATGTTGGCATTTGATACTCTGGATACTTCAACTGATGGACCCATTTTTGTGTAGTTGAGACACCCCAGAACATGACAGACCTTTCTCCTCCTTGTGTCTCTCATTGCTCGCAGGTTTCATAAGCGCCGGTTGAAATTTTGAAGTAGCAAAAGATGGAAGTAGCGAATTCAGCTATTTCTTTCACTAGGTGTACCTTAGCCAGGAGAATGCAATAGCCCTTTTTTTACCATTTCGAGACGTTTCTCTTTCGTCCCATCATTGTGGAGCAGCTAAGAAGCAATTATGTATATACTTTGCCAGCCCTGAATGAAAACTGATTTCGTTTAGTTTTGCATGTGACCTAAATTTCAGTCACAGCTTTGGAAACCGATTAATGAACTCAGTAAATAACTGGGGCTCGAAAACAACAGGTGCCTAATTTCTTCTCCGGGGAATTTATCTTCATCGACTTCATAGCGAAATAACAAACAGAGATGAAGAAATAGAAAGATTTTTTAAATTTACAAACAGAAATTTCGATACCAAAAAATTCGTAAAACTTGCTATTTAGATATATATCCGATTTCCAGTTTGATTTCGAGAATAGTTTTCGTTACAGCTCCTGCTTGAACTCACTTTTAAGTGAATGACTGCTCGTGAATTTAAAACGCTCAAAGCCGTGAAAATAATATCATGGAGACATTCATAAGAAACATATTCGGAGCAGACTAAATGGTGATGGTTTTATTTATTAAGTAGTGTTGTCTGAAACATTTCACATTTCCTTCTTTTATGGCGGAAACATTTCCAGGTAAATAAGTTACGTCGCTAGAGAATGAACTGTTATTTTTCTTCCTTCGAAATGCTTTAATTTATTCTTTGAAGCATAAGATTAAAATCCTTAAACAAATAGACACCGACTTATTCGTTCGTATCACTGCTTTTCACGAAAGAACCCTGCAGCGCAGGTATATTTTATTCAAAGCTCAGCTAGTCACAAGGCAGCACGGTAAATGCTTTCGCTAACAAAATTGGAGAAAGTTTTTAGATCCATCAAACGAAGTTCCTTCAAACGTACGCTCAACAGACGTGAGTTCAAAGTTCATTTTATTTTTGCCCAGCCTCTCATCTGGAAGTAATTTCATGAACCCAGATGGGTTTTACAGAGTCTTTTGAAATGAAATTTTAATTGCGGCACAGACGCGGTGTAAACTTTTATCTTTGCATTGCGAGTGCGCGGACACAAAGAATTCCACGGATAAAAGTCAGCTGTAGTTCTAATAAACTATTTGAAACGCTTTCAAGTTTTGAAACGGAAAATGAATTTAATCTAGCGAGCGATAAAAATTTGCTCCTCGAGTAATATCACCTCGCTCTTCTTCGCGGGAAAAAATTATTGTAAAATTCGAGTGGTTTCATCGTTTCTGTTCTCCTTATGTTTACAGTAGGGTGGCGAAGCGCAGATGAAAGCTATTTGCCCAAGAAAGTAAATGATGTCTTATGATTTTTTTCAAACGTTGCGACAGAGTTATAACTTTTTGTAAAAGTTTGCTACAAACTCAACACGCTCTAGCGAGTGAGATCTGAACATGACCATTTTAACTTTTAATTCACACTCGCACTAAAATGAGTATAATCTAGTGAGTGAAATTTCTCAATTTTACTCTCTCAATTGAGAGTTTTTTCTACGCTGCGGAAAGCTAACTTTGGCCTCTATTCTGGAGTCATGTCAGAAGTCAAGGGACTTCCAATATGGCACCAGAATATCGAGCAAAGTTAAGTGTATTTCGAGCAAAGTATATTTGGGTGTCTTCCGAGACTGTCTTCAAACATTGACTGATCGTACAAAGGCCCACTTAGACGCCAGCCGAAACTGAGCAATCCTACACGGCAGTTTGTTCTTGGATTCTTTTCCAGTACTGGCGTGGTATCAGCGAAGTGTCCACGGCTGAGGAAGGAATAGAGGGCCTTGAGCGAATAAATTCGTCCGTTTTGAGGCACTCTACCAAATTAGTTCTAGAACTTGGAGAACATATTTTTCTATAAGTTTGACGCAATAACTCACTGTTGACGGGAGCAGATTTTTTTTTTGCGAGAACTCCTAGCTCACAAAAAGAAACATTTTGTAGGCAAGATGGCCATTGTGCTATCATGCCTTGTAGAGATGTTCTCCATGTATTATATGAAGAAAATCTGCTACTTAAGTTATAATTTGTAAATTGGCGAGGCGGCAGTCTAGTAAGTAACTACAGTAGCTACAAAATAGTAGCTACTGACGAACAGTAGTTACCATTTTGTATGAAATCTAAAACTTTTGTTTCGAATTCTTAAAAGGATAAAAATCTATTACTAACACGTACAGAATTTAAAAATACAGTAAGTTTGAGTTTTGATGACCCTCGGTAGACCTATACAAGCTGAATCACAATTGCTCCTCATTTCTGCTTAGAGCCTCGGTGCGGGTACGAGCGGGCCCTTCACATGCTCTGATGCCTTCCAATTACGCTCCTTGCTTCGGACAAATTGACGAGAAGAGCAATATAAGGCACCGCACCCGCCGCATCATGCGTACCAGCTTCGCTCATTAAGGAGGTGTTATTGAGAGAATGAAATCATGCTGACATCCTGATGATTTTCTGACATCGTTACAATTTGCTGACATTATGACAACTTGCCGACATCATGACAAATGGCTGTATCATAGAACCCGAATGGGTGTTTCGAAATCATTATCAATGTCTTCAAAAATTAAATTCTTTATATTAAGTGCTTCAGAAGCCGAGCAAACCGTAATATCATAACCGTCGAGACGTACTCGTGATATCCTTGGATGCACTCCAAACCTGCGTAGAAGAATCGTCGAACAGAAACGTTTCAACTTGGATGCTACTTGTATTGAAATGATTGCTAGTTTTCACTCCTTGTGTATTTGTGTGTGCATTTGATTTTGATTGTGGGGCGGAGTGACGTGGAGTGATGACCAGGCTCATGTGAACGGCTCTCAACTCTATGAGCTTTTACATAAATAGTTTTCAAACTTTTCATCCGAAACCTTTATTAGTATGCCGTTCAACTTCTACAAAAAGGAAATGATATATTCGTCGTCGTGTTAAAAGTTTAAACTGAATATTCTTAATGATCCTAATGATTAAAGTCCTAGATACCATAAGCACATTTGTTGCATTACTTGTGTCATTTGGTCAGGCATTTAACCCTCCCGATATTGTAAGCATGTTGCCTAGGACTCAAGATGATCCAGCTAATTACTTATCTTTTGTTAAAATGGCATCTAGATTTAAGTATAAGCAGAATCATACAGCATTGCACGATGCCAAACTTTAACGTTGGTATTAGGAGTTTTAATCGCTTTCATATACTCTGAATACATCAGGAATAGACTGAGTTTTATTGCATCAGGTAAGCCATGAAAATATATTCATTTAAAGGAGCTTCACAACTTTTGAACTGATTTTCATTAGACGTGTTGTTGAATGAGCGCTATTGTTGAATGAGCGCTTTCCTGTCTCTCCTAGATTGACCTTAGAAGGAACTAACAGTGAATATAAATAAATACATTAAGGAGTCCAGTAGCAGAAAACTTTCAGCGAAGCCCCACAGCATCATCTTTTATCCCGGATGACGAAGAAACGGGCCTTGAGAAGCATTACGGAAGCCTATTCAAATTTATCACACACTAAAATGTGACGCCCTCTCGCTTTGCGTGAAGCCTCCAGCCCGCTGCTCTTACGCTAACATGAAGAGGAGACGCGACCTTTGAAGCGTTACGAAGTCCATTCAAATCCATTACCCAGCTTAATATGACATTTGAGAACTTCCAGTAAAGCCTGAGTTCAAGAGGATCGTTTGGACCGGGCTCCAAATGGGCATCTCGGCACGGTTTTAAAGACCATTGTGGCGACGGGTGCATCATTGACCGGCCGAGTAAGTGTTGGTCGTATGACGACGCACAACAACGTTTCTGGGGGTCTTTTGCCTCAGTTCATTTGTAGAATGCAATTCATAAGCCGTGCCTCAGGGATTCGAAGAAGTAAAAGGTATGTGCTTACGCTTTTTGCGAGGGAATCCCTGTTGTCTCATTCTATCTAGCACTGGTGTTTCTCTGAGTGCATTACATTCCTATTGGAGGGTTCAGTTTGATATATTTATATGAGAAAGTTCTATTACAATGAATATATAGTGTAGTCAGTTTTCTTGCCTTTGGTGGAAGATTATATAAGAGAAATTAACCAATTTACAATAAAGTATTCATTTTTGACTTATATGATCTTGTACATTTGATTTATCAGTATACCCTTGGATAAGCCTTATTTTCTATGTTTTTTTTCACAACAGCTTCCTGATTTAAATCAGGCTTAATAATAACTTATTGGGTATGGCAAATTTCTAACACATTCCTAATGCCAGTTTGCTCTCTTCTTGGGTGACCGAAGCAAGCAAATCTGTTAAATTCACTGTTTCTTGGCTGTTAAATTTGACTACAACCATCACTCAAGAATGTTTTGCTGGTATTGCATGAGTGTCGAGGCCGTATTTTGTCAGCTAAGGAGGAAAATAATTAACCAAAAGCTCATACTAGGAAAGAGCTCCCAGCCCCCTTTCAAAAATTAATTTTGCACACCAATGCCGTGACGCAATAAAACAAGTAATGATGTGATAAAAAATAGCTGACTTCTTCCTGAGGATCTTGATTCTTTGAGCTCTTAATACGCAGTCCATTCTTCAGAAATACATTCATATTCGACGGATGCCTTCTTTAAAGCTCATGTATTTGTGCCTCCTTGAATTATGATCCTCGCTCACTGTGCAGGGAATCCCAAAATGTATGCCGTGTTAAAAAATTATGTAACTCAAAGAAAATAAGGTGAGAACACGTTGATACATTTTGAAAATATCTAGTTCTTTGAAAATTACTTTCTTATGAGAAAAAATATTTTCTGTTTTGTGTGCGTTTCAGTTGCGGTTTATTTCTAGCTTTTTTTATAAAATTTACTCCGACTTTCATCAAAATGTAAACACCGATTTTCCAGATTTCTTATTGTACGTTTCTGTTGAAAAATAGTGATTGTGTTTGGCGTGTTAACGTGTACATTGTCTTCCAATGTGCTTCTCGCAAAAAAATGGGAAAAAGACAGGTCAAAGGACCTGTAAGAACTGTGGAACGAGAGAAACTGATTTATTTCAATGCAACTTCATAAAAATACTCACTGCTTCTCGAGCAGTGCGAATCGTAGTGCCATTGTGTGAAAATAAACTATTTCTCAAGCGTTTGCTTCGATGAGGTTCACAGTGACTTTTAATAAAATTTCAGCATTTTTAAGAAGTGACAAGCATAGCGTTGCCAACGTATATCTCCGTTCGACTAAATAAGCTTGACAAATGTAAGTAACGTTCACATCACGACGGAAAATGTTTTTTTGCGGATGCAAACAAATTTCTGTGAATAAACAAGCTCGCTGTAAAGCTCATGTTGGTTTAATTTTACGTTCCCATACGCTGAAAGATGCACATGGGCATTATCACTTATCCGCATATTTACAGCGAAATTATGCTTTAACGTTTTGAATACTGAAAGTTTCGCTATGTAATTGTAACTTTTACGTGTAAGCTGTTTGTTTTAATTGTTGGCTTACCTGTTTTTGCAAAGAAATATTTTTTATAATTCTTCGTTGAAATTTTCTCATCGATGAATACTTTATTTCGGGATGGGTAGAATATTTTCTGCACTAAATTGTAGGATACCCGAGATTACTTTTCTACACTCAATCAATGCTCAGTTTATTTCGAATATTACTAGGTCTACCTATATATTCAGAAAGATCTGGTTCAAAATTATTGTCGTTATTGGCTATGTCCCAACGTCGAAAGTAATATACATATGTTCACTGAAATATGCTAAAAAATATGTGCTTGAATGTTGTTATGTACGACAAAAAACATTTGATTTGTGTCTGGAAAGCGCAGCAGGGGAAATCATCTCCGCCGGTCGCAACACAGGCCGAGGCGGCACTTCGTAACGTCAATACGCGTAATGGGATATCTGAAGGAGGTATTTTTCTAGCCATTGTTTCACATCATTTGCTCCCTGCAAGAGGGATGAACATTGGTGTGCGTGTGTGTGTCCATTCAGTTAATACAGACCAGCTTTCCCTCCCTCTACATATGTCACGCGGACGGATCATAAATTTGAGCACATGTTTCTAACAGTTGAGGCAGTGTGAAATATTTCGACAGCCTCGTATTCGAATTAACCGTATGCTGATGAGTTTTTTCCGACATTTTCTCACGTATTGTTACGGTAGAAAATTACCCATCGTAAAAGAAGCGGCGCACCCCAGTGTGGCCCAGGTGTGAAGGCCCAAACATCTCCAAGACATACAAGGTAAATATACGGTGTATTAAAGGGTTGGTAAAACTTTGAGGAAGGGTCTGAGCTTTCCCCGTGAGTCACAAAATCATGATTTCCTTTTGTTTTCACAGTCATTCTAGCCTCCAGTTTTTTCCTGGCAGAATAGATTGAACAATGTTACTATGGCAACAGCTTGTTTTGTTTCCATTCTTCTTCCCTGTAAAAACTCATAAACGCAGAGGGGCTTATTTGACACATGAAAAACACCGGAGACATTGCAAAACTTCCAGGAAACAGTCTAATTAATAGTTGCTTCATTTGCTAATCATTCAGATATGAAACTTGACTTCAAAAAATCACTGTCAAGAACTGGCTTCCCATGAATTTATTATTTTTATCGTATATCAAAACTTTTGTTTATTCCTTGTGCCCTTCACAGTATTAAGTTAGTTGTGTTATCTGTGCACTATTTGAAATTTGTTCGCGAGAACATAATTCTTACCTAAGGCATGCCGCGATTTTAAACTTGACGTGATTCACTAAAATATTCCTATGTTCAAGAGAAGGAGTTGTCCTCCAAATTTCAGACAATGACTTTCAATGATGGGTTATGAATTGCCGTGCTTAAAAATATTTGCATTTACATAATCTAATTTAATGTTTTTAAACAGGGTGTTGCTGAAAACCTGAACCCTTTATTCAAATCCTAATAACTTGTCAACTAATCCTTAGATGTTAATTTTTATTTAAAAAACTTCTTCTATCAGAACAACACATGAATGATTAAAAAAATTAACACTTTCGTCATAGCTTCTTGAAATTTTGGGAAGTATTTTGCTTTTTTCTTGAATACGAGGATAAATACGATCAGTAAGTAAATAAAGTACTCCATTTTTGTTCTAAAGAATTGTGTTATCAAATATCTAAGTTGAGCTTATCAAATATAGATCATACTTATCGAGAACTCCCTTCTCATTTTCACATGTACGTTTCAACAAAGGTACACAATATCAAAATAAAACATTTTCATGAAAGAGGTAGTAATTCAGAACACTCAATTATTTCAAATAAATATGAGCGTAGAAGAGTTGCACGCTTTTCCCCTGAAAAAATCTGGTGTTCTGCATGGAAAAGAGCGCGAATACACGGGATAATATAATACCAATTGCCATAACGAGGGACTGCGAGCAATAATCGATAAACCATTGGTCATAAATAAACGATGTGGAGCCAGCGAGATGCGCCGAATACTCGGTAACGAGCGGCGAGGTGCCGTGGTCGCAGGCGGCGATTTTGTGGGAGGTGGTCCTGCGTTGTAGCCGTGTGTGATTTCAAGAGAGAGGCACAAACAGTTAGGTAAGGTTCCTCACTTAAATATGTTAGGTGGGAGGCGGTCCTGCTCTATAAATATTTTCATACTATTTCTCTGTGAAGTGCATTTTGTAGGAGGTAGTGCTGCATTGTAATCTTGTGTGCCTTCATAAAAGATTGACAAATAACTTCATAATGTTTATCCTTAAAATGTTTCAAAACCTGTATTTGTTTCTAAATTTTGTTGGTTAAAGAAAGTTTAATTACGCACGTATCTATCGGAACCATACTCACTTGCATTCGAGTAGAAATTTCTCATACGAAAACGTGAAACTAGGCTTCAAAATATTAACAGACATAGCTGTATTAGAAGCGTGACTTGGAAATTTAAGAGAGAATCTTGGCTATACTGTAATGAAAAGTTTCAGCGTCAAAAGATAATTTTTTTATCAGTGCTCTGTCGCTCACCAGAATTCCATTGCACCTGCAGCCTCTGTGTTTTTGTATGTCTGATCCTGCGCACAAAATTTTGCACAAATTTTTTCTTCTGTCGGAATACGAAATTGTTGTGGAAAATACATCCAGACTCGTTGACACGCGCCGCGTCCAGAGAACGATTCCGTGCCTGCAAAGCCTACTTCCGAGGCTGAGCGCTCTGAAGTATGGTAGTGCTTTGACATTCATTTCGATGCTGGACGCAAAATATTTCGGTATGCGTTCAACGAAACTGACGAGGACTTTGATCCGATATGTGTAGCCTAAAAAAACCTGATACGTATGATTTTGTCTTCGTTTGGTATGGAGCGAGTAATATGCACAAATACTGATCGAAGAAATAGGTAACTTTTGTGAACATCGTACAGCCTGAATTCATACTGTTACGGAAAAAAATCCTGCTGCTTTGAGAATGTGCTAAAACATTTTATTTCGTTTCCTATTCACTTTATTGCGCCTGCCATCGGCAAAATTGTTGGACTTCTCAAGATGAAATGCAGGAGTAGAGCAACGTTTCTGTGTAGCAATACCAAAACTTATCTCAAAGAACTAGTCGAGTTGTACATATTGCTTCAGGGTGATTTAACAGCCTGAACTTAAGTACTTCTACTGTCATTGTTATTATTTTTAGCAAGTTGTGCGTTCATGAATATCAGTCAGCTGTTACGCTTCTACAAGGCGAAGTGCCGATTAATTAATTTCACATTTAAATTTAATATTGTGCATCCATTTAAAGGCGTTTTAGTTCTTCCTCGCTATGGCAACATACACCAAGGGTAAAGTTAAGCTAACAAGATCTCTGTAAGTGAGATCTCTGTATCTACACTTAAAGTTCAAGATAGTTTGGTTTATACACGAAACATTTTTTCACTCCTTTTGATGAAAAACGATTAAATATGAAGCTACTGTTACTTTAGTTACTACATTTATGCATCTTGGGTTACAATGTCGAAATTTTTTTGATCCTTGTTCCCCATTCACAAATTGTGAAAAACCATATAAACGTTCTCCCACTGCATCACTTGACTCTTATTTTTTCCGTGACAAGCCAAATATTACTCAATAATATTGGTCGCTTTCCCAAGATTATTGTTCATGCATGAAACGGCATGATATTCAATGCAAGGGAAATTCCAACGGCGAATGAGCTTCAGAAGAAGATTCATCGCAGAGGAACAATAACTTCAATTTTTCTGGAAGGCTTCGACATTAAGTTCTTCCTATCGTATGAGAAAGTTTTGATTCTCCTTCATGATTTTATCCTGTTCTAACTTCTCCTTAAATGGTAAAATTTCTGCATTTACTTTGTGAATGCACTGAGTAAAGTCAGCACTATTAAATAGTTATACAAATTATCACCACACTTAAGAAGCAGTGGTGGTGCTGCTCATCAGCGATCTCAGCTATTTCTAAAATGCAACATTCAATGAATCAATGCCTTCCAAGAAATTTTCTTTGGTGAATCTAAACAGCATTCTATTTTGTTCATACCTCGTCAAGCTCTAGAACGTTCTCACTTAAAAAAAATACACACTGTCGGACATCAGTTAGAGAATCGTACAGGTTTTGATAAACGTATGTCCAGATTATAGACAGATTGTTCGCACATATGCTCAGAAAACTTCTACGGATGAAAGAAGCAGAGTTTTGCGTGGCCTAAAATAGCCTTGCGAATACCATCGCTTTTTACGAAGAAGAATGGCACAACCGACGATAAATAAGACAAAATCTTCTTGTACAAAGTTCACTCAACGAAAAATGATGCAAGAAATGCACCCATGTGTGAATTCACCTTCAATATTGACACAAACTCGTTGGTCAGTTTGAAAGTAACTCACCGCTATGTACATGTGAAGAAGCGAGCAGTGTTTCACTCCCGTTCCGACTTTCTGAAGTTTGAGTCAAAGAATGAACCTTCCGGCACTCATTAGGGAGAGCATCTTCTGCAAGAAAAGCAGCGTTTTCTTTTGTGTGCTGAGCTTCCGGACTTGAAAGCCGACTTCTGCACTGCTGCCTTCTGTCTAAAGTGATTACTTCTCGTGAGGCTGAACGTGTATAACGAGCCCATCTAAATGACGCCAAATTTTAGGTGATTGGTGGTAGGAGCAGAGGTGTTCTGGAGCGTTTTAATCCGTTAATGAGAGTGGGAGACTTTCATAACACGTCTTTTATCCAATGTATTTTGGATACTTTGGATTTTCTCAACGTAATGAAGCTCTGCAAAGTCTTGTACATTGTTCCGTAGAGTAGACACCAAGCGTACCCTCGTATTTCACAACATATCCAGATTTGTAGCTCTATTTACTAACATCATGCGAGTTACACGTAAAAGTTCCCACCGCTAACTGAAATATTAAATGTATGCCAATAATTTCAGTAAAATTTTGCTTGAGTATTTCATTAGTTCATGTATTCCAAACTTAGAGTCGCCATCGTAAGTTTTTTATGGTTTGCAGTGGCACCATTTTCATATTCTTGTGCAAGTATGGCGCCGACGGCATGTTGCACAACATTTAGCGCTGAACGAATTGCTCAAAATGGCTCTTATTCAGCTGTATTCATTTTACAAAGAAATTATAATTACAGGGTAATAGTTTGGAGCACTCTTACTTGTAGAACTATACAGATATTTTTCTCTCCAATAGGAATGTAGTCTCATGAGCCACATTCGCGCAAACCAGTTAGCAAAAGCAATGTTCGGTATGGACCATCAGTTATTCAAGGTCTGAGGAATCTTAGGAAGCGAAAATATTTTCCCTCTGCATGTTTTCAGACAAAAGCATCTCGAATAACACTGCTGGTGGTTAGAACTCACAAGTGGCGAATGGATATTTTGTGCGGTGGGTGTTTTATTCATCATCATGAATAGATTTTTTCCTATTGTTAAAAATGGACTTTTTATGGAGTTCTCGTATAATATAATGAGTGAATATTTTACTGGTATAATTCCCACGTGTTAGATGCGGACTATAATTCAAACCCTATTTTGGTGTGCGTATACGTTTTTATATTCGTACAGTGTTATTAAAGTATTTCGCACACGCACGTTGCATGCAGAAAAAAAGTAATTATGTTGTGTTGAAAAGAAATAATAACAAGTGCTAAAATCATCATTGGTGTTAATAACAGTATATGAGTATAACCTAAATATCTTAAAATATTAACAATTGAAATCTCAAACTTTGAAATCCTTTCTTATTTGTATTGAGATTGATGTTACCTTTAATAGATAATATGAATTCAATTTATACATATATCGCTTTAGAAAAAATACTAGCATAACAATATTGTGCTGCGTTTATTTTTTCTGAATGCAAACATAATTTTTCAGTAATCGTCATGCATACAAAGATATGACAACATGCATAGAGATTGTACTCTTCGGCAATGATTTTTTTTCAGCATTTGAGTTTTATTTAGCTTCCAATGATGAGATCTATTTGTCATTCCTCTCGACGCGAGTTCCCATGATATAAGAAAAATTTTCTAACATATAAAAGTGATTTCAATAGATGTTAGCAAACTTTTTTCTGGGTGCAACAATGCTAATGAAGTAAAAGGTGACTCATTTTTTATCAAACAGTTTATCTATATTTATGAATCAGGTATTCATTATTCTGGAGCATCCTGTATATAAATAAAAAATTCTGTATGAAGCATTCTGTATCACAAAATTTTATTCATCGTCCATTTGAAGCCAAAAGGGAATTGCAAAAAAAATTCCTCATCGTACACGAGATGAACAGTATCTATTCATTTCATCAATGGCTTCCTGTTGTTCGCATTCATATCGAATTGCAATTTTATCCAACGAGAATTTAATTAATTTCTGATTGAAAATCTTCAAAAAATGTTGCCTCACGTAATTCACTTGAGTCTTTTATTCCATCAGCAGAAATTTTGAAGAGAATTAGGAACTTCTATCTGATACCTTCTCCAGCATCGAACAGCGTCTACAGGTTCTCCGCTTTGCACAGCTGGTAAGCTTTATTTATATGCGTTTGTTATGACGAAAATGAATACTTTTCTGTCGCAAAATTCGAACTGGCGTCCATTCTTTTTTAAAGGCAGTAAGGATTTCGCGCACATCGCCATAAACGGTTTATGGTCTACTCTGCAAGGTCTTTGTCATATCCTTGATGCCGTTTGCATAATGGTGTTTCGAGAAGCTTTCCCATATTCGTAGCATCTCAGTCAAACAATCGGGAAACATAGTTTACGTAAACACATTGTATCGTGACTCTTTCATCGCAATTTTCCGCACTTTTCGTAGGTGACCAATCATCTTACTAACATTCTTCATTAATTCCCATTCTCCCGTTCAGGCCGGCACAGATAATTGCTCCTCAACCAAAACTTTCAGTTGCGATTACCGAGGACTTGAGGATTTTTCTGATAGTGCCAAGGTCTGGCAGCTGCTGGCGGCTGCTTGACGTTTCAATCTACATGCTAATGACGCTTAAATCCTGCTTTTCAGACCGTTAAGCTGAGGTCTAAGCAACGCTTTCTTCGGTCTTCCTCTTCCACTAATTTAGCAAAGTTTTAGGTGGGATGCAGATCGCTCAATGATGGAATTCAGAAGTCGTTTGTGAAATGCATCCTTGCGGTTTGAGTACGACAATGGACGTGAAGGAATTTGAGTAACAAAACTTGTCTTTTGGTTCTCTTATAAGTATTACAACCGAGAAAAGTTACTCGTTAATTTCGCTCGAACTCTTGAAAAACGAACTATTAACAGATATTTTGACGTAAAAGCGAGCTTTGCACGAGAAAAAAATGACTGTATTCAAAGGAAATGGGGAAAAGGGAAGCATTGCCTGACTGTGTATTTAAGATAGACCCGTCGGAGAGTACAGTAGGAGAGTACACGAAAATTAACTCAATGGCTTCCGTGAGAACTGCGTTAAAGCCACACAAAAAAAATTCTTCCACAAGCCACACGAATAAAAGATAACTGAAATTCGCTGCCCTCAGGATGCCGGCAACCGAAAATCAGTAATGGGAAATTAATTGCATGAAGAAAAACAGTATTGAAGAACGCCGGATTATGCTTTTCTAATAAACTTTCACTCTAAATATAACCTGACGGTCTCGCCAGTATAAATCTTTGGAAATATACAACACTATGTTTGCCAACACAATTATGAATGATATTGGGTGCGCTCACATGTAAAATTCAGTAAAGAACTGTAAAATTGAACTTGTAGAAGTTCCAAAGTCAGTGTTTGCTCAACAACTCGCAGATGCTGCATAAGTGCGCCATAGTATCTTTGATTTCTGGTACAATTCGTTGAAATAGACTGTGAGGGAAAAAGTGCAAGCTTTGAAGGGACTTGGGAGAAAATTTCCATACTCTGAACCCGATAAAAGACCCTAGCAAACGCCTTGACAATACTGAATTTTGTCCGTTGGGGCGCACAGTCACTAGTCCTGCTGATTTATTTTCAGCGGAGGCGATTGTCAATGTTGAAAGTGACCAACTTTAGAATTAAAATTTAGACTCGAGAAGAAGAAGCCAGTAAAACCTAGAAAAATATTCCTATGGTAGAAATTTTGTTTTGGATACGGTTTGTTCTTGGTCCGTAGCTTAGCTTGAAAAACTGTATCTATCAGAAAAAGTGAGTGAAAACTAATAATAAAATTTATTTAACCGAGGTGAGTGACTAAGTTTCTTCTTCAGTTTTTTGAGAGCTCAAGCATTTGGCATCAAATTTAAAAAACATTGCTCTACAAAATTGAGTGTTGATGAGTGTTCTCAATAAAATTGCAAGGACTAGCGTTCCAAAAAATACGGCTTCCTAGTTATAACATATTACTGTACGCCACCTCATTAATATTTAGACTTTTCCTGGAAGGGATTACTCTCGTTCTAGTTCGAACTTGACTCTCTCTGAGCACTCGTTGGCCATGTCGAGCAAGTGTCACTGCAGCACTTTATGTGAAACGAACGATTAGTTATCCCTAGACTTCGTCCTTGTTTCTCTGTGAGAGATTGATTTCGAAGAATCACACAGTTATATTGCCCTGAAATGTTTATTTCTGTATAAATTTAAGGTGATAAAGTGCAGCATTTCATTGATATTTCGTTATTAATTGAATTAATCTTTATTTGCTCATTGCCTGTCTTAACTGCAATTATTGTAATTAGCCGCCCAAAGCTTACTGCAAATCGAGCTATTTTTTACGGCACAAAAGCGATCACACCGCCTACATAGCTTAAGAATTTATCTGCTACACGGAAAAAACGTCATGGCATAGTATTCATGCTCGAGATACAACTGAAATGAACTGATGCGATTATGAGTTTGTAATACACGTGGACAGCAGTTGACCAAGATACCCAATTTCAGCGTCAGGTGAAAAAACGAATTTCTAAGGAAAAATAACAGCGTTAGACTGAGGTACGAGATGATAGCGTACATCGTGACGATAAATATCGTAGCACGACAGGAGGGTGTGACACTACCGCATCACTGCCACATCGTCACGATAAACATAGTAACACGGCAGGGCGGCGCAACACTACCGCATCACTGCCACATCGTCACGATAAACATTGTAGCGTGGCAGGGCGGCGCAACACTACCGCATCACTGCCACATCGTCACAATAAACATCGTAGCGTGGCAGGGCAGCGCAACACTCCCGCATCACCGCTTTCGTGTCGCCCGTGGCACTGATAAAAGCCTTTTCCTTGAAGCTTGTGATAGACGATTTTTTCCTGCCACTGAACAGAGCTGCTCCCATGCTTTACTAGCTTGCCTGATGTTTATGCTTTAACCTTGAATTCTTCAGCCATCTCGCACGATTGAGCCAGCCTATTGATTCTGGAAATCAATTTCACAATTTAGTTTGCTTCCGGCCGCGGTCATTCACTCTTTTCCCAGGCCGTGCCCATGGAATTCATGGGGCAATTGTAGGCTCTAAAATACCATTTTCTTTAAACGGCGGTCATCCAATTTGGCAGAGCTTCGTGCAAACAATGCGCAATTAACACGAAGCGCTGGCGAAAGGAACGTACGCTTAACTTTTTTGTCGCGGTCAAATGGCTTCCTCCCATTGTGCCTGCTGCGAACATTGATTGGTTCAGTTGTTTCTCATATGAAGTTTAAGAGTAAATAGATCGCCTCAAATAAATGATTAAAAAATTCTGAACTTCAGCCCGGTTTTGCAAATGATATATTTTGATACTCGTTTCGTGTTGAGGTGTTAGATTTCTTGCCTTTTAGAAAATGACCTAACCATTTATGCGGGCTGGATACCTAACGTTATTTGCATTACTGCGCATACGAGTTTGCACTCAAAATTTCTATTTCTAGAAAGGAAAGATTTAACGAGCTCTGCTAAGAGTATCTTTCTCAAAGAATCTTGTGAAGAGTCAAGGATTGATGAAAATATTGAGAGCAAGATGAGTAAAATAAAATTTCCTATGAAAATTCCTTGAATGGGAAGTTGAGCTCCTGCTTCCGGTTTTGCTTGTATATGCTTCTGAACGATTTATGTAGCTTGTGAACTCCAAAGAATTTAACTCTAAGTCGTTCTTCCTCCAAACCTTTTCTTAGTTGAAACAGAAGGACCGGATATGGGTTGCGTCGGCCGACTTATTTTTCCAAAATATACATAATAAATTTTCAATGCAACAAATTCCACATAATGGCAATGGCCTATCCATGTAACTAACCGCACAATTGGAGTTTCGGTTTTCTCTTCAGTTCGTTGAACCTGGGCAACGTTTCTTTGGAACGAAACATCGCGGTCTTAGAGCTAACATTAAGCGTGGGATATCAGGTCCAAATGGCCAAGATTTCCAAATAATCTTTGCTTTTAAGGGTACAGTTGGAAGAGACCCTAAGGTTGAATTATTTTCATGAAATAGGCCCCTAGAGTATCACAGATGGCTGAAAACTTTTGACTTTTTTTCTAATGACCTCAAACAGTTTTTTTAAACTGTTTAAAATGTAAAATGTAGTGATATTTAAATGTATCGAGGCTGCCAGTACCTATTCAGCGGTAAATGTGAATTCACCTAAAAATGTGAAGAATTTCCGGTCAATCAACGACCAAGTTCTTTGTTCTCTGTGCGAGTGTGCAAAAAAGTAATTGAGCGTTGAACCGTGAATGAAAGAAAGACTTAACGACTGCATCCCGATTGGGAAAGTCTTCTCAAGTGAGTGGACGATGTAATGCTTTTGCATTCATTGGAGCTTCTACCCAGTTTTTGATTGCACCTGACGTTAATGATTGCCAGTTTCCTATCCGTTGTTCAGTGATTTTGACTTACACGAGTACATCGATTAAATAAATCCCGGGTGTTTTGACGCCTGGCACTTCGGGCTGCAATTATTGAATTTTTATGCAGGGTCTATACCATTTTGACATTTCAAATCAACTTAATCATCGAATTTTTCGATACATAGAAAAACAGTAAAGTTTAGGCAGTGGAACGCTGGTTAGAGATCTTTCAATTGGGAGCCATTTTTTAGCGGACGAAAGGAGGTCTATCAGAGCACCGAATATTACAATAAAAATCATGTTCCAAAAAATGATTTTATATAGGACAAAATTGTTCTATTATTTATGATGAGCAAACATCAAATTGGATCAGAAGTAGATAAAATTATGAAATGCACAAAATAGCGCACATGCTGGACAGTGCGCCCGCTGTTCCGTCCAGCCTCTGTTCGCCAGCTCTTGCGACAAGAGAAGTCTCTGTACACCTGTACACAAAAGACAGTGTTTTATGAATATTTCAAAAGGAGTGAACAACGAAATTTCTTTGTTTTAGAATTAACATGATTAACCACACACTCGTGGTGAAGCCCATTCACTCACAGGTGTCAGAATTTTGCTAATCGAAAAGAAGAACTACGCTACTGTGTTCTTGCTATCATTTGAATTCTATATTTTGATTTTTAAATATACGAATACATTCAGTTACTTTGCTTCAGGTGTAACTAATACTCAGGTGTTTTGAGCAGCACTTCAGCAGCGGATGTAACGAGATTCCTTCTTCAAACATGGTTGTAACCTTCCCGCATAAAATAGGTATTTGGCTTATGCTCTTTTTCAAATGGCATTGTACATTAGCTCGAACTATCGACTGTTTTATGCATACGAGGAAGAAACTATGATACATCGGGCAACGTAGTGGATAATGAATAAAGAACATTACAAGCATATTAGGAGCAAAGGGGCAGTTTTTCGCACCGCACAAACTGCGATGCAAATTTTTTGCAGTTGAATCAGCTCTTGGAATGTATATATTATGGATGTTCCACTGAAAACACTGATTTAATGCAAGGTTTTGATTAAATCTTATTCCTCGTGCTCTATGATGTGCGGCAAGACAAAGTGAACCAAAAGTCACAAAGTGAACCAAAAGTCAAAGGGGTATTTTGGAATTTAATAGCTTCTTTAACTTTGTAACTAGAGTTATGGAATTTTAAACACAATATGACTTGATTATGGAAATTTATTCGCACGAAATTTCAAAAGATAAAAAATCATTCAGGTATAAAAAATGACGTCTTTTCAACGACGCGCATTTTCAGTTCTGTACATACGTGCCCTGTCAGGGTTTCAGATTTGTTGACATACACCTCCTCTTTGAAAGGCCCCAGGGAGTCAGGGTTGGTGAAGCCTGGGGAACGCGGTGGACAATTGACATTACCGTAGCGAGAGATAATTTTCTCTCCAAAACATTTCCGCAACAACTGCATTGTCTCTTCCAGTGCGAACGGTTATCCCGTCCTGCTGGAACCCCAAATCAGGCCTATTATGAATTACCAGGCGCAGAAAGTTCTCGATCCCGGTCCTGTAACGTTCTTCAGTCCCAGCGGCAGCGTCTTGACAATCGTTATCAAAAAAGTAATGCCCCATCACCGCATCCGCTGGCATTGCACACCACAACTTGCTCTA
>VOMN01141609.1:0-20580 GCA_014899125.1 Orchestia grillus
GAAAATTCTGGGAAGATAATATGACCATATATGAGCTTACTTCGTATAATGCAGGAGTCTGCCATGTGATATGCGGTTACTTATTGCTACTTATAAGATGTATTGCTACGCAATGAATGAAAGTGTTTGATCTCTTATATATATGAGTTATACAATGCTAGAAAATAAGTATAGGTATGGTTACACATGTACATTTTTCGTGAGACGCAAAAAACGGGACAAGTTTTTCTTTAAACCTTTCAGCGATTTGGATTTGTTTACATGTGCAGGAAGATTATTCCACAGCAAGCTCCTGAGTGCACTTTTTACCCTATGTTGGATACAAATATATAAATGCGTAAGCGGTAGCTTACAAATACGTCATTTCTTCTATTTTTGTTTGCAGTTTTAGGTGGGAGAAGTGAATACTATTTGATCTCCTTTGAGGGAGGTGTAGAGATAAGAAAACATATCGAGCTTTATGAGTGAGAAACCTTTGCTGTATTGGGGTTCGGCTCAGTTTCTCTAGGCGAGGAGTTGCGCGATCACATTTCTTGAAATTACCTTTGCAAACAACCTTGGCCGCAAAGTTCATCCATTTCAGCAACTCTTTTTAAAGATATTTTATGTATGTCTCTCCACACCAAACTACAACAGTCAAAGCGCGATCTCACTACATATTGAATGCCCAATTGTCTGACTTCATTTGCACCTAATTTGAGGTCTCAGAGCAGAATGGATGAGAAGTAGTGAAAGGGATTTTAAAGTTTGAGGGGTGGTTCTCCCCCACTTAGGGTGAGAGGAGAAATTAAAGTCATAAAACGCTTCAGATAGGTCTTCTAATAAACTTTAATTTGAGACGTCTAAGTGCATTAGGCCAAAAATGGCGCATGCGACATGAATAAGTGCCATACACCTGGTGGGGGGACCACCTCTCATTCGTGTTAAGGGTGGTGGGTAGGGGGGCATGCGAGAAACTTTATTCATACGTGTCCGTAGAGAGAAAATTATGAGGCTTCATTTGCACCTAATTTGAGATCTCTAGGGGGTACTCGAGGGATTTTATTTGCCCGAGTTCTTATGGAGAAAGTTTTGAGGCTTCATTTACAGCTAATATAAGATCTCTAGGTTTAATCAGTGAAAAGTGAAAGAGATTTCAATTTTTTTTGGGAGGGGGGGAGCAGTTCTTTCCAACTCGGGGTTAAAGAAGAACAAAAACCATGACACGCCTCAGATATTTCTTCTGATAAGCTTTAATTCGAGATTAATTTGAGATATCTAAGTGCATTACATAAAAAATAGGGCGTTCGATAAAATGGGTGCCATACACGGGGTGGAGGGTCCCCCTTTTCTTATTGGGGTTACGTGAGATACTTTATTCGTACTTGTCCGTATGGAGAAAATTACGAGGCTTCATTTGCAACTAAATTGATATATTTAAGGGAATTTTTGAGAAATGTGAGGCAAAAGATGTTATTTTCCTTGATTTAGGTTTTTACAAGTCATTTTATGTCTGTGTCTAAATTCAGTCCAAAGTCGTTGTCGGTGTCCGTGTCGCAAAACTGCACTCTTGTGTTCAGGAGCCTGGTGCATCTCCGCTCTGAGTATGGCAACATTGTTTGATCATGAATGCATCATTTGTTTTGTGTTTGATAAGAGGTGTTTGAAAGCAACGCAATAACGTTACTTTTCTCATGCATTTATATTTTTTAAATGTTAACGTAGCAGGAACGCCTAACGAGCAAATTTTCATTTGAATCTGCATTCAGATTTTAGGGTAAAAAATTTAATATTGAGGAAAAATCTTCTGGATCTCGTGTTAGGTTTGTGAATACAAGTAACTTGGAAGTTGTAACGCGTGTGTGAATTATAAATAGTTGAGGCATTGTGAAACGTATTTGACGTAAGAATATAATATTTTGTAAGAATATTAAAATGGATACTCAGGTCTTGTGTTAAATGAACTGTACGCGATACATAACGTTTAATTGGACGTAATTTTTCTCGTAGGGTCGCATGTCGATTAGACAAAAATGTTGTACATCATTCTTTCTTTGAACGAAGCAAAACTCCAACAAGATTTTGTATGCAAACTTTTAAAACTTGCTTTCTTAATAGTATAAAAAATTGTAGAAAATAATCATTTCGGTCATCTTATTAGAATCCTATTTCAACGCACTTAATTTTTTAATTTTCAAATAAATTATTATTAAATGTAAACTTTTTAGTAGCATTATTTGTAGACTCATACTTTTTGTTGTATGAGACGATCTGTGAATTTAAAATAATGCTTGTTTTAATACCAGTAAATGGTTTATTTCGGAAACACAATCTGTGAAAATGAGTCACTCTTCTACAATTGGCTTGAAGGATGCAAGCAAGCTTGCGGTGTATACCTATCCAACCTATCTTAGTTGTTTACTAATTGTATAGTTTAATTTGACTAATATTTGTATTTTACAGGCACCAATACTTTAAAAAAAAACTCATCATGGAGGATGGTAACAGCAGACTGTTTGGAGAATGTTTTGAAATAATTGTTGGAACAAATGAAGAATATATTGTTGCTTTCAATATCAAATATGCTGCGGTAAGTTATTAATCAATAAGTTTCATACTGACTGAATATAATTTTAAAAAGTGTTGACAGAATTTTTACCCACAGGTTACTGTTCTTAAGCCAAGGGCTCAAATTGTATTGTACTTAATTGTTATTGTACTTAACAAGTAAGAGGTTGATATACTTATAGGTTCATTTGTTTCTTAAATATTTATTTGAAGAAGAAATTATTTAGTCATAAATTATAAAGGGTGGTTAAATTGTAAAGGTCGATTTTGAATGTGAATCACACCTAAACATCAAGTTTTTTCTGCATTTAATTTGACATTTCGCTATTTCATACTAATTCAATTTAAACCATGGTAAGATACACAATCCAGCAATGCGTTGAAGTTATTCAGGCTTATTATGAACCTAATTTGTGTTTTATTCAAAATCAACATTGGCCCTTCAAATTTAACCACCCTATATATAATATTAACATTTACTTCACTGGGGCCAACTGCTCAGAGTATCCTATTTATCATATTATTAGTCATACAGCCTTCATTTTAGTGTCACTGAATAAGATTTTTTCCCTTACATGGAAACCTATTTTGTTAGAAAAGGAAAAATTGTAAAAATTAGTTTATGTTAGGTAACCTGTCTCTTGCTTATGTGCCTTTTGGCTGTTGAGATAGGTTATGTTGGAGCTTTGTTAAGGTTACATTAGGAAGTGTTAGGTTATGTAAGAGCATATTGAGAGAGGTTTAGGAAAATTAACACATTACCTGTGGATGAATGCATTAACCTAATCTATTTCATAATAGGTACTGAACTTGAATTTGGCAATTTTTCTGTACTTTGAAGTTAGATTTGTTCCTCTTGTATTTGCTCTTCCTTTTTACTCAGCCTAATGATCCTTGTTTACTTCTATAATTCATATGTGAGGGTTTTCTGTAACCACAAAATAAAAAGTGTTGGTGTGCTGGCAAATCATTACGCAACACTGGTTGGTTGGTGCACCAGTGGCCCTATACGTAGGCAATGTGTTAAGATATATCTGTAAGGTTATTATGATAAGAAGTATTATCTATAATTGCAGTAATCAGAACTTGCAAAAATTATGCCCATGTTTGTTTTATTAATTTGACATGACAAATACTCCATAATAGCAGTAGTCAGAACTTGTAAAAATGTGGTCTTAATTTACTTAGAGTTAGCATCATCATGTTTAAGTAATATGGTAACAATTCGAATATCTTCTCAAATAACTATTCTATGCTTTTAAACCTTTGAAAAATTGGCTTCTATTACTTAAAAAACATTATGGAATGACACTACATGAAGACTGTAAGATGAGTTAAGTTTTGTGTGCTGTTGGCCATGTAAAGTAAATATGAACTACATTTAAAATATTGATAGATAAGGCTTATTGTTTTTATTTTTGCTTATTATATTTATTTTGCTTTGTGGCTGAAATAAGTTAACTGCAAATTTTAGAAGGTAATATTTTTTGCTTAAGGCATGATGAATAGGTATATTTGAATATGATATTGAGTTAATTACTTTCTATTATTCTGCAATAGTCATTAAATAAATTTTCTTGAAGTAATTTTGTATGATTGTGGCTTTTTGCCAATGCATTACCCTCATGGGGGGATTGTTAAAACAAATTTTGCAAATACATTACCCTTATGTGGGGATTGTTAAAACAAGTTTAAAGGCTTTTTGTTAAATATGTTGTACTATTTACAACTTTTGTGTTGCATTTATAATAATATTTTAGATTTTGGTAAGGGCTTGAAAATAATGTATAGTAAAAAGTTAGCTACTAACTGTAACTTGTATTGAAAGAAATATAGCATCCAAAATAGCCCCAGCATTTGGTACAATGTGAGCAATTGCAAGAGAGTTTAAAAAATAGGCTTTCAAATTAGTTTTTATTCAGAAAATTTTTCTGGCTTAGCAGGTGATTATGGTGATATTTAAAATTGTTTGCCCAATTGATGTACAAGCTTTTTGACTTTGATTTGTTTGATTACTGATGTTCAACAATATTGTGAAGCATTGAAATTTAACTATCTGCTCAGTAAAAGTGTGTTGGATGGAATTGATATGTTTTCTACAGTTTGTAAGAAAGCATAAGTTATAATTGAGATTCTAATGTGGCAAGGTCTTGATTCAAACATAACTTCATCTTCATACTAATGGGAAATGAGAAACCATTCTCTATCACAATCAAAAATATTCAATAGCCTACCCAGCCTTTCATATTTGAAACTGATTAAAACATGGAAAATCTAGTGTGCTTGAATAAGTGGAGGATAAAAGACATACTATTGATGAACTTTCTCAACTATCTGATTTTTCTACTCAGTTCTGAAGATTTACAAATGAGACAAATTGGGGCAAAATTTATCTCAAGCAAGTTTGCTTGTGATAACAGTAAATACTAGTAGTCTGGGAGAATAATGAATGTGTTAGTTGTTCATAGACAAATAAGCTCGCATAATAGGCCAAAATTAGTGTTAAATGTGTTTTATTTAGTGACCCAAGTTACCTATGCCAGGTGTCTAGAGCTACCCTGGCTTAGAGCAGTGGCTTCCAATTTTTATGAGAGATAGTTAATTTCTGATGCTATTGTTCTGTAACTAATTCTTATCTATATACTAGATGATAAATTTGTGGCCTTCAACCTTTAAGATTTTTCTTTCCAGACTTTATTTGAACCAACTTTGTAAAAATTGAAAAATGTATCTTTTTTCTATTTTTTTAGTGTTTTAATGAATTAATTTGCATAGTTACCAATCCAAAAGTATGATAAAATTATTGAACTTTGTCACCCAAATTTTAGGTTTGAGAAATTTACATACCCTAGGGAATACAGTCTTCAGAATGCAGTGTGGACCACTTGTCCCAAGTTATCTTGGCTATCCTGAGTAGCCTCACATGACAGCATTTTTTGTATCTTGTCGTTATAATAATATTTGGAAGCGGTTTTTGCACTACTTGTTTTGTGATCTGGTCTTTTGTTTCAGCAAGTATTTTATCTGAATGTCTTATTTTGTTTAGTAATAGCATAATGAGAGGAAGCATTCTGTTCAAGTTGGTTACTGTTGTGTTTCAGGATGGCCGCTTCACCCTAAACTCGGCATTTGCAAACCACAGCCACTGCAGTGGCATCAGGAAGCTCACAGTATGTGGCCCGCACATCATTTCTGGAGGAGTTGATGAAATGGTCCACGTTTTCAATTTAAAAAAGCGTAACAAGATTGGCGTCATTGGTGAACATGAAGGTTTGTAAGTCAGTAGTTTATGGTAGAAATGGAAGTACAGGTGTATTAGCTTATGTGAACAAAGGATCTCTTGATTAGTCCTTGCAAAGTTGAAAATATGTTCAGTTTAAAAACAGGCAGCATAAGTATTGTTGACATTTTGAGGGTTTGGGGTATTGGAGTTGCTATTTCTTATGTTGTAGCACTGATTAGATGGAGTTTGCATCATTTCTCTTGTTGCAAATTCATTTTTTAAATTTTTGGTCATGCTAACTTAGATAAGCTTTGGCCACCTATGTTTATTCATAAATGTTATATTTTATATAATTATTCAAGTTGTTTATTAATTATTCAAATGCAAGAAGATGCATTATAGTTGTTTCTTTCATTAATCTTATTTGATCAGGAGGATAAATGGTATGCATGTGTGTTGATATGATCTAGGCCTGCTGGAGTGAGAGTTATTTTCATATTAATTTGTCTAAATTCTAATCTTTTGTGAATGCATATTTAAGAGAGCATATTAATATTTGACAAACTAAAAACACAGGTTGTACTGTACAGTGAAGTTTATAACATTTATTAGTTACTAAGTTATTTAGCCTGATCGCATGGTAGTATAATTCTAATAGATCTATGTAGTTGAAATATTAAATAATTTACTCCTGCATTAGGTTAGCAATGAAAATGAACACATTAGAGATGTAAATAACGATTGCCTAGACCTTCTGTGTTGCAAGTTTCCATTTTAATTTATAAGAGGTTATTCATAATGGTTTAAATCTGCCCATCTACAGACTACTGTATGATTGTCATTATTGCTTGCCATGATATTTATATGTATTTCACAGGAACCATCACTGATTTGCAACAGTACAAGCAGAAGTTTGTATTTTCTGCATCTGAAGATGGCAAGATTTGCATTTTCCGAGAGGGAAAATGGGAGGTGAGCCTTGCTAAGAACTAATGTCTTTCTCCATAGTTTTATTTTAAGTAGTTAATGAAAAGATTTGGTTACTGGTGAGTAAATTTTAATATGTGGTCTCATTTGAAATGGCTGTAACTACACTTTTGTCCTGCTAATTTTCATGTTAGGCTGCCAGTGGAAATTGACAATTCAACGTGTAAATGTGTGAAAGGCTTCTTAAATGTAGGTACCTACTTTCTTGATTGGTAGCATTTATCTTATCCTCAAGATTGATGTGAGGTTTTGTGTATTTTAATCAATAATACCTACAGTTCTTGCCATTTTCAATAGGTGCGGTCTGTTTTTTAGGCACACATTTTAGCCACTATCCACTTTTGTGTTGTTAAAATCTGTGCATATATTGGGGTGCAGCATTGGTATTGTGTTTGTGGTGGTTGAGCAAACAGATGTATACATATTTTATTGTCAACTTTCAAGTGATGCATAATGCAAGTATCATTAATGTTAGTGCCAGGTGTGCTTCATCATGTTTTATGTCCTATGAAGTAGAGCAGATAGGTAGTGTTTGGTAGAGTTGCTGAGGGAGAATGTACATGTCTTTCAAGGTTTTAAAAAGTGAATTTAAACCAATATTAAATATGACAACTAAAGCTTGCATACGCTTGTAATTATGGAGTCTCAAAGTCCTGCGATTTTGTTTTTAAAGATTGAATCCTACATGTTCCTCACTGCACTCAAGTGTTATATCAGTAATTTTAAAGCACTCAAAACTCAGCAGCTTGTAACTGCTTTTGGTTTAGAATGAAGATTTTTCAATTTCTCATGACTTCACTTGAGCAGTGTGAGAAGAAGCTGCTGGGCCACAAGGGCGCCATCAACAGCCTAGCCATCCATCCCTCTGGCAGACTGGCCATCTCGGTGGGCACAGACCGTACTCTGCACACCTGGGACCTCATCAAGGGACGAAAAGCTTATGTGTCCCACCTTAGTGACGGTCAGTGTTGGTCCTGTGGAGAACATTTATTTTAAGTGAGCATAGTTCAATTTTTGTGTTTCTTTCTCTATTTGTTCTAATAGTTGATAATTAAGTTCAATTTTGTAATTGGACTGTTATTTTTCTAAAGAACTTCTTATTCGAATTGTGAAGCTACCTGAATTCAACTATTTAGAAGTTACTTCAATTTTCAATAAGAAACTTTTTTGTGGGATGACTTAGTTTGCAAAATGACCTTTTTGTGGAATGACTTAGTTTGCAAAATGACCTTTTTGTATTGGTTGTGAGGGACTGCTCAAGAAACGTCTCAATAGACTCAATACTTTGCTGTGTTACAGCTGGTTCCCTTGTGAAGTGGTCTCCCAGTGGTGATCAGTACGTGGTGGTGGTGGACAGCAGGGTGGACCTGCACCTCGTGCAGTCTGCCACAGTCGGCTACAGCCGGGACTTCTTCGTGCGCATCAATGACATTGCTTTCCTCAAGGTATCTTGTCTACTAGGTTTGATATGTTGATTAGTTGGCTAAATAGTAGGCATATTGTTAGAAATTGGTTTAGTTTAGCACATCAATGACATTGCTTTCCTCAAGGTATCTTGTCTACTAGGTTTGATGTGTTGATTATTTGGCTAAATAGTAGGCATATTGTTAGAAATTGGTTTAGTTTAGCGCATCAATGACACTGCTTTCCTCAAGGTATCTTGTCTACTAGGTTTGATGTGTTGGTTGTTTGGCTTAATAGTAGGCATATTGTTAGAAATAGGTTTAGTTTATTGGATCTTTAAGCATGTTTACAAAATACAAAAAAATTGCACCTTATTGATATAGTTGGTAATTTTGTTGCGTATCCTGCAAATGAGTATAGTTTTGATAAATGATCTGTTAATTTGAGCTCCCAGTGACATGTGGTTCTTTTGCCTCAAACTACAGTAGAGGCCTAATGATACCTACTTTTTATGTAGTAAAGTACCTTCAAATCTGTTGTGCCCAGGAAAATGTGCTTTTGTTGGCGCTGGAGAACGGGAAGGTGGCAGTGCACGACATAGATGAGGGCTGCACTCTGCAGCAGTGGGAGGCGCACAGTAACAGGGTGCGGGCAATGGACCTCATGCCTGTGGCAGCTCACAGCGAGGGCCAACACAACAAATTCTTCCTCGTCACCGGCTCATCAGACGGCTGGATCAAAGTTTGGTCGCTGCAGGTATGTACCGTGCGTGATTTCACACGAGTCACACCTCTGGTGCAGTGGTACTGTGTTTGCTTTCTATTCAGGGGGTCCTAGGCTAAATGCCAGGTTCCGAGTGCGTACCTAGAGAAAGAAAAATCAAACTCGTCATTTGTCACTGCCTGAAGATGTACAAATGGCTACTGATTTGGTTTAAGTAACCGTCATTGCCTCCTGTAATGAAGTATAAGACATTGAAAACCAATTTGTTGTAATGTCAATTCGGTTGTAGTATATTATCTATCTTTTAATTTTATTTTAATTTTAACTCGATTGGAATATATTATCTATATTTGTGATAAGTCGTTACTTGGGTTGTCCAGTGGATGTTTGGAATGCTCGTAGAGAAAATATTGTGATTATTTGGAGCCTTTGAATTCTGAAGAGGGCNTTTGAAAAGTGTGAGCTGTGGATGTCAAGTGAAGAAATGCAATTTGGAAGTGAATTTTTAGGAAGAAATTGGATTAATTATAGCAGTGAGCAACGTGATGTTTAATGAAAACTTAGCAGTGTGATAACAGACGAGTCGCATGGTTAGGAATGAGGATATGAAGCACATGAGACTGATAAACACATTAAATTCTTTGAGAATGCATGGATTTGCAACTGGTTTAATCAAGTGTTTGTGTTCAAATCTTCTGAGATTATTTGTTTTTTGTTGAAATTGTAAAATATGCGCTTATATTGTTGAAGGGATTGCAGCTCTAGCTCTGGGTAGTGCAAGTCTCCAGCCGTAGAAAAGTCAGGAAGGTGCACTCACGCATGGAGTTATAGAGTTCTGCTCGTATAAGTCTGTTGTTGGTGTGAAGTTCATACGAGGCCTGGGGCTTATTGGTGTAGGAGGTGGTGTATGCAAGCTGATGCTGTTAATTTGCTAGTGACAGATTCATGGAAATCGTTGATAAATTTAGAAAGGTGTGATGTTGGAGGATATTATGGAGATTGTTTGTTACGGCAGACTGGTCAAATGTGTTTGGAATAGGAGAATGGAACTCATGAGAAATGAGTTTCCGATTGTGAAGAGCAAAAAATTGAAAAGATAAATGCTAATGAGCGGGGAAAGAATAGGTAAAAACACATTTTCTGCACCGGTTGTGGAGTGAATATGGGATGTGCGTACGAGAAATATATACATATATTATTATTTTATTATATATATATTTTATATATAAATAAAATAGCAGTGCTTGCTCACACGCTGTGCAGCTAGTTACGAAGCTTCTTGTACATTAACTCTGCAATCAGATACAAAGGCAAGATATGCTAAACCTGAACTCAAGTTCCTAGGTTGGTGAATGAACGGGATGGAGGGATGGCCCGGGCTTTTATATTTTCTAAATTCGGACCATGAGGGTTCATCCCTACCATCTTGTGTGTTTGATTGTCAAAAAAGTAGGTGAAGTCAACTCGCTGAACTGGCTTATTTTATATTTATGGTGGCGCCTACTTCACGTAGATTTCAATGATATTCAAAACTTAGAAAAATTAACCCAGTAAGTCAAACTTTTGATTTTTTCCGATATTGTACAGACTTTAATTTTATTTAGTATGACAATATCAAAATTTTGTAGCTTCACTTCGTGTTTATATTACCCGTGAAATATGTGAGAACCTTCTATGTTAATTATATTAACGCTTATGATGTAGTTATATACCGGGTGTGTATGGGATGCTCACGAATCAATTTGACGCGTCATTTCAGCAAGACAACTTGAAGGAGCCGGCGGAATGCGTGAGTGCTAAGAACACCCAGTGCCGTGTCACGTGCCTGGCCGTCTACACGGACTCGCACTACAAGGAGGCCATCAAAAGCAGGACTTTGGAGCAGGTGTCTGACAAGGTCAACCGCATGATGATGAGGGGCAAGCGAAGCAGCCTCAAGGGGCGTGGCCGGCCCCCCAAACGCCCTGTGGTAGACGACCAGGATGACGAGATCGATGATGAAGAGTTCAAAGCTAAAGTCAAGGTGGAACAAGTGCCGGTCACCAAGAGGAAAAGAGTGACTATTGCCACAGAGTCGGATGCGGAGGCGGACGAAGAGAACGACGATATTGATAATCAAGTGGAAGTTTACACCGGATATCAGGCTCTTAAAATGATGGGTTTGGCAAAAGAAGAAAAGCCTACCGAATCTGGAAATTCTGTGAGGAAAAGCAGAGGGAAAATTCCAAAAAGATTTATGGAATAATGTGGCTGGGGCCAGATGTCCATTGATTTTTTTTCATTAGCTAGTAGAATGTCCTCTGTAAAACAATTTTTTATATGGGTCTCATTCTTCTAATGGTCCACATTTTGTCTGTGTTCAAAGTACTCGATGTATTATTGCGACATGCAGGACGATATTTCGAAATAAAACTCGCCGGCTGATGAACTAAGTTGTATCATTTCCATTTTGTTAATCATACGTATGGGTGCTGTTTCTTAAGTAAAAAGACATTTTTTCCTTTCCCTCGTAAATTTTTACAGCCACCCGTGGGAGCTGAATTACAGGAGTCAATATCTTATAACGCTCGGAAATTCAAGTTATGCAACGGGATCTTATGTGGGAACACACTTTGTACACAGATTTCCAGTTTTCCAAGTCCATACGTGTTGGTTCCTTCTCTTTCGGTGCAAAATAGTCTGAGTTACTAAAGCACTGCTATCCGTACTACTACTTCTCCTACTTTTCATAGCGGAACTCTAAGGTTTCTGTGTACCCTTCCTACGTCATGGCGGCGGTTGTCTCGCACATACCCCGTACTCGAAGTCGGGGCCACAACCATTCTCTGTTTTTCAGAGCCTCTAGTGCATCCTTTTGTGTCCGCTACTAATTTACATACTGTATCTTTTGCAATGCCGTCTTACTACACTTGTCTGCGTACTGTTAGCACGCAGTGTTGTTGACATCAAGGCGCAACCACACGTGCTCTTCTTTGCCTAGAAATGGTCCAATTTCATCATCACTGCTCTTCGCCGCGGTGAAATTGGACACTTTCTCCAGTATCTCTATCAATGTAATGAAAGCATCAAATTTACGCATGAAATAGAAGCAAACCGGTCACTTCCTGACTTAAATCTACTAGTCACGAGAAAAGAAGACAATCTTAAGTTTCTCAACATGCAGAAAACCCACCCATAGCGGCAGATACATTGACGTCACTAGCTATTACCCAGAGACACAAAAACATGAAGTCATCTCGACCCTAATGTATCGATGCATCACAGTTTCGAACGAAGAATACTTGGAAGATGAAATGACGCATGATCTCATGAAAAATGGCTACGAGAAATAATCAAATCGACGCACCCAGCGTCCAATACGTCAAAGGAGTATCAGAAAGATACTATGAGATGATAGACGATGATGTTTACGCTAGCACAAATGGCCATAAACTGATGAGAAGCACAAGCGAAACATCACAGGCCCTGAATTTCTCACATAAAAATGGTTAGAATCTGGAACCACGTACTGGAAAGCGTAGTATCTACTGGCACTGTGGACACATGAAAGTCGTGTGGATAAAATGTGAATAAGAAGTTCATTACCATTTAAACTACAGTTTAGGTTATTATTTGAAACACTAATAAATACAGAGAAACTTCGTAAATCAAAGAATTCCACAATTTTAGGACGACCGCTTTTTCTTGTGATAATGAAAGCTTCCGCGAGCGTGTGAGGAAATCGATGACTGCAAGTGTGACCAATTTATTTCTGCATATCTTTTCTCCTANGTCTGCAGTTTTCCACAGTGCAACATCGTAACACTTTGATTCATCGATGACTGCGTGTATGACCATTTCATATTTGCATAACTTTCCTCCAATACAGAAGTGCAGTGAGCACTGGGATAGCGTGATGATGGTTACAGAACAAAGGTGGTAGCAATACTACCTGTTATTTGACATATTCTGCCCTCTTTTTTCACGTCTCTTCCAGTGTGATTGGGTAGAAGCATAGAACTTGGGTCTGACAGCATAGAAATTAGGTCTGACAGCATAGAACTTAGGTCTGACAGCATAGAACTTGGGTCTGACAGCATAGAACTTGGGTCTGACAGCATAGAACTTGGGTAGAAACTCAAGAACACGCCCCTGGACTTGTTTCTCTTACCATGTTCTGTCTAATATATGTAGACGTGACTAGAGTGACACAACTCTGGGATCTGGAACCCAATCTTCCTGATCAGCATAATTTTAGAATATATTGATCAGAATATTTTAAAGATATCCCATATTATAAAAATGTTTTGGAGGATTCATCTATTCTAACATGAATTTTACGTGTCCATTATATCCAAGAGATCTTTCAATTCAACGGAAATGTATGTTTCACGAAAAAACTTCTTGGTGTAATTCTTATCAATTCCTTTGAAATGAAGAGCTTTTCTCTTTCGTTCATTATAGGAACAGCTGCTGTGCTGGACGAGATGGTACATATCCAGATTGTACCATCTCAAAAGATTGTAGTGATCGTAACTGCTCAGCATTTGACATGCAGTTTGGCTTACGCTGTTTCGTATGCCATATTTCGCTGCTATGTTTCAGGGATAAGCATGTTTTTTTTAAAGTGAAGTCCCGGAGTTAAAACTCCCATCTTTGAAATTGTAATCGCCGAGTGGTACTTGAAGCAGCAACCATGCGCCAATTACTGCTACAGGCTGAGTTGGAAGTTTCTTCTGACTATTTGGCACCTCGAAGGAAAGGCTTGAACCATTCACGTTTCAACTGTACATAGAACTGCTTATCATGCCTGAAGTGAGATCATTGCGGGAGCTGCTTTTATATTCATTGAAAACTTTGAAGCGCCTTCATTAGAAGCTAAGGCCTTCTGTTCGACCAGATTGGGCTCTAGATTTCATTTCGTTAGAATACGTTCGNTCGCCCAGATTGTACTCTAGAAATCATTTCGTTAGAATACGTTCGGCGATTTTTTCGTAAAATTACTGCTCATATTTCACAAACTAAGTGAACGTCATCAGTGACCTCAACGCAAACGCTGCAGAACAAAGACAAACTTTATCATAGCGTTTATTTTACCTAACTATATAGTCGTGATACCGTCAAAAAAACACGACTTACTATATCTACGTGAACAAACCTTTGATATGATTTGTTCCCAAATTCACTAAAAATAAAGAAGCGAAGAACACTTCAAGAAAATGGGTTATATCGATCAAGGAAATGTTTCGGAGTCCAGCCCCATCTTCAGTTCTATGAAAACAAATACACGTCTGAAATAAAATAGACAAACAATGACTTAGAACGATATATATATATAGAAAAGGAACAGAAACCAATGAACATATTGATATGGTTGTGAGTTATCTGTTCATAATTTGAAAGAAGGTGATATGAGCCATCTGCACGGTTGAGAATGGGTTTTCTCTTACAAAAATGTGTAAGGACTAATAAAGTTAGTTTCATGTCACCGCGATTCGATGCACAATCTAATACTTTGAAATCACAATTGTGTATTGGAATTTATCAGGAGGAATACATATAGCTGAGTGAGTAGGACGTGCTAATTGACAACCAGTTCGGAATTTTCTGTTACAAACGAATTTACGACAGTTATACGAAGGTCCTGAAATCCCCTTCTTTAAAGCAAGGCATTTCTTCAACTAAGAATGGAAACTCCAGTTTGGGTACAGTAAACTGTATTTAATATCCGTAAATAATCTTTGGAACGTGCGTAACATAGTCTAGGCACAAACAACCTTGTGACAGTTNGGTATTAGTCACAAAGCTCATTTAACTTTATCAAATGACGCAGGTGTTTGAGAACTGAGTTAATCCACATAAAAATCAACAAGAGACTTTATATAGAATATTTAATAACCATTCAACATTATGCACACGGGAAGACAAACCAAACGAGCATCACACGAGACACCCACCATCAGTCGCGGTAACAGCCTTCCACGCTTTCGAAACCGTCCTCAGTCAGTAATGAGGTGGGTCCTGGTGATGTTTATGGCATGCGGAACAGCTGCCTGAGTGCCGTAACGGTGAAGCGTGGGTACTTCTGGAGGCCCTCTCAGCGGGGCATTAGACGTAACAGGGATGTTGGGGGGGACGGGCAAGGGGTAGGGAAGGACGTCATGTTTCGAATACATTTTTGGAGGAAGCTAAAAACTTCTTAAGGATTTTGATTTTTAACAAATGCATATTTAACCTCACGAGAAAAAAACAATGAGAACGTATGTTTTCTGTGAATTTATTGAAGGTCACATATAAGAATTTCGCAAAATTCTTCTTAATCAGTAGCAGAACTGTTTGAAGTCGCGGGTCAAGGTAATTAAAGAAGTGCACGCCACNGATTTTTCGTGCAAGAATCATAGATAAGAAGTTAGAAAACAAGGATTGGATCCGAAACTTTTTAGTCTCCAGAAAAAATTGAAAATGTGAAAGAAATAAATTCTAGACAACGCGATGTCGCCTTATTAACGCAGGATTTTAGAAGGTCAGTGACAATTGAAGTACATGTAAGGAATTTTAGAAAAGTGCAAACGATGAGGGAAATTCATTGCTCTGCTTATCAATGTTGCCAATAATCATTGTACGTTACTCATGTTACGCTCAAAATCAATTTCAAGAATGGTGCGTTACGCGAAGCAGTCTTCAGAAATTGAGAATTTTTTCGTTTTGAGTAATGGGTCCATACACTGAGTAATGGGTCCATACACTGAGTAATGGGTCCATTATTGCGATGAGTAACAAAAGGCAAAAGCGTCCCGAAATACTTATTAGAATTTTCCCTATAAATTCCCTCCATAGGTACAAAATTAAACAAATTTAAATGATTTCATACGTGGCTCTTGCTAATCTACGCTGGAAAAAGAGCCGTGTCTTTAGAGCCGCCTGCCTGACGTTTCAGTATTATACAGGAGAAATTTAGATTTCAGTATTATATATGAGAAATTTATATTTACTACGCTGGGAAAAGAGCCGTGTCTTTAGAGCCGCCTGCCTGACGTTTCACTATTATATAGGAGAAATTTAGATTTCAGTATTATAAATGAGAAATTTATACTTTAGTATTACATGCGAGAAAGTTCAGTTTGGGTTCAATCAATTATGAGCTATTCTATTCTTCGAATAATTTCAAGTATGAAAGTATTTTTCCGAGATTAAGGCGGATAAATTTTTCTGTATCTGTTATATCATTTCACTATTGTCCCTTAAGGTATCAGGAAAAAAATATCTATACATTTCAAATGTTTTAAAACTTACTTCAGTATCCGTAATACTGTCTTCTTCAGATGCACTCTTTCAGTAAGCATTGTTTTCATGCAAATTATGTTATACAGGGGGGTAAAAAAACGAAACCCAAATCTGAATTGATATATCTCAAAAAATATGTNACGTCAATAAACGCAAGCCAGCGCACACAACGGCTGTTAGTTCTTCTGATAGTATTCTTGCACGATACCTGTACAAATGATATTCATTAATGGTATTCCCGGAATGTATGGGTATTTTTTAATCACCCTGCACATTAATACAAAAAATGTTGGCTGCTTGGCTGGTCTCTCTGTGTTCCCTTTTTCCAAATTTCATAGGAGAAAATTACTTTTTAGCCACGCTGATAGCGACAGTGTTGNGTACAAATGATATTCGTTAATGGTATAAAAGGAATGAATGGGCATTTTTTAATCACCCTGTATATTAATACAGAATTTGTTGGCAGCTTGGTTGGTCTCTCTGCGTCCCCTTTTTCCGAATTTCATAGGAGAAAATTACTTTTAAACTGCGCGGATAGCGACAGTGTTGTAGACAGATACTGAGTGTCGTATCGTAAATAAATGTAATCTAAAGGAAAGTAAATGCCCTATTTGTCAGAATACCATATGGCAAGACTAGTGTTAACATCGTTTTATATGGATAGTCGATATCAAAGGAAACGATGGGGATCATTTGTGACCCATTAAATACTTCACTGGGGAAATTCCATTCATTTTAAGAGTAAACTTGGGTAAGTCCCGCCATATTTGACGCGGCCGAGCCTACTATATAGTAAATATAAAGCTCGCTAGTAGACGCGCCCTGCCAAAAATGGAGGGACAAATGATGTTATTTCTTTAAGATGCTCTCTTATTTACGGCCAATCTGAAGTGAAATATTGTTATTTACGGTATCACTGATACTGACTGCTTTCTCTGACGGTCTCGCTGATTAGTTAGAAGAACAAGGTCAGGCAAAATGATAATGAAAATATAATGAAACATGATGGCATTATATGTACTTTTCAATAATAAATTTACTTCTTTGTTTTTTCTCTTTATTTGCATTTTATTAACCTACAAATGTGTCAGATCATTCTGCCTGGCACTGTACGAACCCGGGAATTTGTCTCCTATCTAAATCATCAAGAGCGTAACAAAGAGACGGAGCAAGCAAACAAGCAACACTGGGCTATTATTATATAATGGGATTTTTCACTCTAAATTTTTCGTTCGAGAAAATTAAGCGAGTTCAAATTCATTTAAGACGCTTTGTCTCATCGCCACAGTTGAAAACTCTGTCAACGAATATGAGTCAAATTCAGGCAGTGCAATAAAGTTAATACTTTGAAATTAGCATTTAAATTTTCGTATTTTATTTTCGTGAGACAATAGGAGTTAAACTCCAAATGTTCGAAATTAGGTACGCCTTGGGAATAAAATTTTGATTGAAATTTTAAAAATATTAACCTGGTAATGGATGTTCATCTCGTACGTTTAGTTTAAAATTGTATAGCATTTTGTGTTTCATTAAAAGGTTCGTGAAATTCAAGAAAAGGTATGTTACTAGCAATATAGTCAGTATGATTATAATTCCTGTAAAAAGGTAACTCAAACAGAATAAGTTGCATTCGTTCTAATTGTCTTTATTGGGAGAATATTGCTATAAATAGAACTGAAGTTTTGCATTTTTAGTGTGTAGAAATTTTCAGGGAGATTTTCATTTTTTACTTTACTTAATCAAGGGTTTTCTTAAATTTTCTTGAGAATATCTCAGTTTTATAAGCCTTAGGGCTTAATTCTGAAAGTTCTTGTTCCATAAAAACTTAGTATTAATTCTTCACTAGTAATACCTTTCATTTTATATATAGGCCACTAATTCTGTTTATCAGTTTTNAAATTAGTTGCATTCGTTCTAATTGTCTTTATTGGAAGAATATTGCTATAAACAGAACTGCAGTTTTGTATTTTTAGAGTGCAAAAATTTTCTGCGACTTTTTCCTTTTTCCGTTACTTAATCAAAGGGATTTCTTAAATTTTTTAGAGAATATCTCAGTGTTAATTCTTCACTCTTAATATCTTTCATTTCATATAAATGCCACTAATTCTGTCGATTATTTTTTGTAGGTGATGTATAACTCATTTGTGCAGTACCGTGAATGGTTCTTATGAAACTTTTTACATTTTCTACCATTCCCATTTGATGTCCGCTTGTGAGTTTTGTCATATCTCTTTTTGTCCGTAGGAAGAAATTATCGTAGACCGTTTTACTGTTTATTTCAACGGTGCTTGGCGAGGTGTCATTTTTATTGAGCTCTATGAAAGCTATTATTGTAATTATGAATTAAATCTGGTAGGATAGGTACCTTTTTTAATTTTGGTATATGTATGCGAATTATTCACACATTTTAAACTTCGTACTGTTGAATTGTTTAACAATTATTTCTCTCTCCTAAATCTCTGTTCTAAAGCGTGAAACTCTATATTTTCCTTGAACATTTGTTGGGCTCGTTTATTTAAAATTTTTGAGCCTATATTAGTTTGAATTTCAGAGGAAGTTCGTTGTCTGAAAAGCTTTTCAAGAGAAGTGTGACTACATTACCAGTCTTTTTCTGGATAGGGACTGCCCAATTATATCTACTAAAGATAACAATCACTGTTAGAATACAGTGCTCTCCTTGTTCCTTGTGTATCTTCCCGGCATCTATATCAGCCAGTCGTTTAACATATATCTTCGATACTTTAACGTTTATAATTTTAAAATGGTGTTTAACCGGTCTATGAATGGTACATGTATCATGTCAGAAAACTGTCTGTTTGCTCCCCATTTTGATTTGTTTCACTTGTTCTGAATGAAATCACACGTGATTACTCATTTAATTTAATTTTTTATGTTCCAGGTATTGATGGAAAATACTGAAGAATCTATGAAATCATGAGGATATGTTTTAGGTGTTGCACAATTTTTACCTCTGATCTTGTTTGGTTCCTCCAAAATCATTTTAGTTAGTTTCTTTCTTCGTTGACTTCTCTCTCGTTTTAGTGTCAGTATGACAAATTTCTTTCATGTGTATAACTCTTGTTGACTTTACTGTATCAGTAAGAAATATTCAGAATATTTGCTCCATGAAGCTATATTCTTGCCTTTCTCTCTTTTCAGTGTGAATAACATGGCTTATAAGAAATTTGTCATAGAATTTCTGAGCTTGGTGACTGTGCTCACGGAAGTGGAGAGCAAAATAACCAGCAACATCTGGAAACGAACTAATGTCTCGAGATCTTGGCTGAACAATCCGAAATTGGTCAGCGAGTACATGAACCAGGCAAGTCTCTTCACGACTACTCTAAAGGTTGGGCCTATGGAACAGTGCCAGAAGCGTGACTGGTGTCGAATTGTTTGTGTCATCAACGACGAGAGCTGGGCTTTTTTAAGTCTTCTGTCGGTTCCATTCAACAAAGACCCGGCTGGACCTCCGTTCGTTCAATGCTATACACGAAGGGAACACAACTTTCTGACAAACCAAGCAGGCGTCAACGTATCGGCATCACCAACACCTTCTAACTATTCGAGGCGTGTGGCATCCCACCTGGTTGATGGTCTGTTTGACTACAACATGGACAGATGCTTCCTTGCCGAGGCATTCAGCCCTGGTCCATTCTTTGTCCTCGACTTGGGGACAANAACTGTGACAGTGCGAAATGTTGCTCTTATAGCTCAGCCAAACCCTCCAGCAGCGGATTTATTTAGTCAGATAGAGGTGAAAGTCGGGACTGTATCAGCTGCTGGAGATTTCTCAAGTTATAAAAGGCTCGGTTATTTTTCGTCAGAGGCGTACGGAAATTTTGAGTACAACACTGAGGCAGCAGTAGGCATCGACGGTAGGTTCATCTCCATCCAAAGGAAGAATTCTGATAAACGTATGCAAGTGTGCCATGTTGAAGTTTACGTTTAAATGAATTTGTATGGGACATACAGAGAACTAGATTCATACACGAATCATTAAGTTAAATTATTACAACATGGCATTATTCTATACATTTCAAATGATTCGTGTCACCCGTTTTCATGTGAAACACAATAACACAATTTTCCCAAATCGTCTGAATCTGCGTATAAATAGTTTAGCGCTCTTTGAAGTTTCAAATTCGGTACCCCTTATATAAAGAGTCTAAAATTGTGCACGAAACCATCGTGCGCTACGTAAAAAATTAAAAATTTCTAAAATATATACATATCGCACTGAATTCATACTTGAATTATAGAAAAAATGGCTTCATTAAATCTATTTACAGATGTCTCTCAATTTACAGCTGTAAAATACTCAATCCTAATAATTTATCGAGGTTGGTATAGCAGTAAATGTTAAACACATACTCCAATAATTGTAATCGGTTTTATGGGTCGTTCCGACAACCTAACAACTGATTGCATTG